>JAENPR010002425.1:0-56558 GCA_018135685.1 Themeda triandra | reverse complement strand
GAAACCTCCTACCTCGAGCTGCTACAACTCCAGCTTAATAATACTCTTACTTAAACCCGTTCATCTCAAAGCCCCCGCAGGAATGCCTCATTCCTCCGGGGCCTCGGGTTACCCCCGCGGGGACGCCGCGCCCCCCACTTAGAAAGGACGAAACGACTCCTCGAAACAACATGACCCTAAGTCTAGGTACTTCAACTCCACTTCATGATCCCTTGCTTGAAGTTTTTTCACAATCAAGCAAGGGCTCGGGGCTACCGTCGGATACCTAGATTAGGGGGTCCTAAATTGGGTGAATTAGAGATGAGCAAATCCCTCATCCCTTAAGAATCCCAAAAGCTAATTGACCAGAGAAGCCCCAATCCTTCTCACCGGGCCGGCCCACTACCGGCCCGCAAAGCCTCGAAACCTTCCGGCTCGAGCGGTGGCCGCTCACCCGCTCGAGAAAGAAGTACGGAAACCGCTCGAGCGAGCGACCGCCGAGACGGTAGCATAAACCGCTCGAGCCAGCGACCGCTCGAGCGGAGACGGAGAACGCTCGAGCGAGCACCCGCTCGAGTCTGCCCTCAATCATTGCCTGAACAGAGCACGCACATGGCCACAGGGCCCGAACAGCGCCAAAGTACTCTGACACCGCCTAACCCCATGGCTACAGGGCCTGCAATGGTGGGACGTGCGCCGGTCGCCTCCGCCATTACGCCGCCCATCCCCTGGATTCAAGGATCGCAGGTGCCACTGTGGAGCCGTGCTACGCACTGTGCCACATGCGACGTCCCCCTTTAGGCACCGTAGTCAAGCCCCCGCACCATCAAACACGTCGTGCCGTCCCATCGCTCGGGTCGACGACCCCTCGAGCCGGCACCCAGGCGCTCGAGGAAGTAATGGCGGACGCGATTGGCGTACGGAGCAAGCAGTGCCCTGTCTTTCCCACCTCGATGACCATACCGCAGGGTTCCTGGGCGCACGTGCTCGGCTACGCCGGCGCCGCACCTCGACTACGTCAGCCCACGACCGAGAAGGACGAGCAGGCCATCAATGACCATACCGCTACAGGCTCGAACCAGACCAGAGGGAGCATCTACAGTCTCGATGACTTGACATGGCGCATGTACCTCGACGTCACGCCCACGACAGCCCTATCTGCTCTGTACTCCTGAGCCTCCTCTTGGCTTATAAAAGGGGATGCCAGGGCCTAACCTAGGGCAGGGTTTTGGGGACGCCTTCACTCTCACACTCATTCACGGCTAAGTCCCGCTTGTATTCACCCCTGTACAAGCACTTAGGTGCAAGATAATACAAATCTCTCCCCTCTGCTGGACGTAGGGCATTCTTTACCTGAACTAGGATAAACACTTGTGTCCTTCTTGCATCACCATCCGGATTAGGGAGCACGCATGGAAATTTACTCGTTGGTGTTATACCCCCGGGGTACGAAACACCGACAACAAACATTAATTACGAACTCATAGCCACTTAATCTCATATATAGGTTTTTCAAAAGTGTGTGGTTTTCAAAACTTATATATGTGCCTTGGACCAGTCATATCCTTTATGCCCAGTTAGGATTTCAGGTGGCTTATATAAGTACTAACTTGGGGGATTATTGCATCATATTTTTAATTGTCGTGCTCATACACGACGGTTTTGTATGAGGGCCAATCACTTGAATGGTTGTGTATGGTTCAGATTTACCTCTACGCCAAGGTAAGTGTGAGTTGTGAGAGCATGATCGGACGCAATGCCGATCTAGGGGAGTGCTTATTGGTGCTGGATTATATACATGTTCACACATGTTTATAAGAAGGTACCTCATGTGAGCGTGTCGTCTTCTGATGACTTGTTGGGTAGTATGCACTTGGGAATGGGTGCAAGTAATCGGAGATTTCACCTTGTTCGGAAGGTGCTTGGATTTTTACGTCGCTTGCATTCATTGGGATATTGGGCTAAAATGAATCTTCTGCAGGTACACTAACTACGTGAAACGTGTAGCCCGACTAGTTACCGATATATGAGAGCACATTTTGTATGCCACCGCCTAGACGTTATTAGATAATAATTTTTAGACGGTAAGGACGTATGGATGTGCATGCATCATGATTTACATATATGCTCATGTCATTCATTACATTCTTCTCTTCCCTTACAATTAAATTGTCTCGATTCCGTATCTCCATTGCTTTAATTATTAAAATTGTTGCTCATTGAAAATACAATCCTTTCAGATGGCTCGGACCAAGCAGATGGCAAGCAAGAGTTCGCGTCCACCCCGCCACCGCAAGCTTGCTTCCCGTGGGAGTGCTCCTCTTGTGGTGCGTCGGGTGCCGTCCCACCAACTCGGGGAGGCCGGCACTTTTCGGAGAAGAGTGGCTTGCCCACTCTCCTCTCGGAGGCTTCGCACGTGCTTGGTTACCCTCGGGGCACGAGCCACGCACTACCGGGACGCCGGTGACCGGAAGAACTATGGCTTTGTTTCAGTGGTGGTTGTGGTGCCGTCCTTGGGCCTTGATGAGAAGTGGACTGGATGGACGACTAAGGGTGAGGGCATCACTGTTTTCGATGGTGCTCAGGATGCTGCTTTCCTGTTACTTGAGAAGATGGTGATGGAGCTACCTAATGAGGTGCAGAGGCTCATCCCTAGTGTGTTTCCTTTGGCTAGCCCCCGCATTGACACGTGGAGGCAGGCTCCAGGAATGGCACTAGTGGCTGGACCTCAGGAGGCGACCGTGGCAAAGGCACCCGCGCGAGTGTTGTGTTCGCCTTGATGAAGGCGTATGCAGCACAGGAGGACCTTGCTCTCTATAGGCACGACAAGCTGGAGCGTGTCGAGAGAGAGAAGGAAGAGCTACAGGAGATGTACGAGAAGAAGCTCGAGGAGCTCAGAGAGGAGTTGGCACTGATGACTGAGCAGAGGGACCAGGCTGTTCAGAGAGACAAGTTGGCCATGCAGCAAGTCCAGGAGATTCAGGCTAGAGTTGGCAGACGTGATGCCACTATTCAGAAGTTTGGAGACACTTTGACCCGTACAGTTGGAGAGCGGGATGCAGCCCAGACTGAGGCACGTGGTTTGAGGGCTGCTCAGCACACTCTCAGGGAGGACTTGCACGAGAAGGAGGTGTACATCGACGCCCTGCGTGAGGAGCTCTACGCGAGACAACACGGAGAGTGGGTTGAGTCTCCGCTCGGTGATGCCGCTAGTCAGGAGTGCGTTAGCCGTATGCGCCTAGACTAGTGTGTTGGCTAGTGTTAGTTCGACTACTGTCCTTAGTGGTCCGTTGCGACTCTTTTGTTTATGTATGGCTGTTTTTAGGGTACGTTAGTAAGAGTTGGATGTGACCTTGGATCACGTTGTTGTAATGCTATGATGTCGTAATGCCTATAAGTCCAGTGTATGTGTGTGCTGGCACCCTTGGATATTGTAAGACTCTATGTGATGTTTCGACATAATATTATTAGTGCAGCTGTGATGTGGAAAAATGAATTATTGTGCCATGTGTGGTTAATTGTATGAATTAATTTTCCTCCAATTAGTTTCGCAAGGCATGATCTATTTATTCGTTTACCCTCATAGATTCAGCCCCTAATAGTGGGACAATATTATGGTTGAAACATGTAGATGGCGAACACCCGTTGGAACAATGGACGTGGTGGTGGTCATGATGAAGAAGAGGTGCATGGTGCACCACCTCCTCCTCCACCTGCTACCGCTGAGTTGTTTGCACAGTTTCTAGGAAGTCAGCGCAACATAGAGCAACTTCTGCGTGCCAACTTTGAAGCCAACAACAATCGCCGTCAGGATCATCAGCCTAACCAGTACAGTGAGTTCAAGGACTTCATGGACACCAAGCCGCCAGTGTTCAGGGATGCCCCTGATCCATTCATGGCTGATGCTTGGATCAACACTATGGAAGAAAGGTTTTCTTTATTGAGGTTATCTGAGGATCTGAAGGCTACCTATGCTGCACACATGTTTGAAGGTGATGCTAGGTTGTGGTGGAACACACATCGCCACACCTTTCCTGAGGGTCAGCCTATCACTTGGGATCAGCTTGTTCATGAATTCCGTGCAATTTATGTTCCACCCAGTCTTATGGCAATGAAGAAAGCAGAGTTCCATAATTTGACCATGGGGACTCGTTCTGTGAAGGATTATCACCATGCGTTCCAGAACTTGTCCCGTTATGCACCTGAGTTTGTGAGTACTGAAGCCAATAAGATTGCTGCATTCAAGAAGGGTCTCAGTACAAAGCTGATGAAGACCATGGGTACCTCTACCCATGTGACATTCAATGACTTCTACAATGACTGTCTCACCCAGGAGAATCAGAACAACCTGCATGCTGCTGCTAAGAGCCGTAAGAGGGCTAATGAAGGTGGTTCCTCCCGGCCGAGGGCTCCACCTCGCATATCGTCCTCCATTTTGCCACCAAGGTTCGGGGTCTAAGTTTAGGCCTCCACGGAAGAAGAATGTTCCCGCCGTAATCGCCAGTTCTCTAGGCCTTTCGGATGCCTATGCCTCGGGGAAGACGAGGTCGGGCCAATGCACACGCGGTGCCAAGCCCGGAGCGATGGGCCCTTGCTTCAACCGTGGTCGGACCGGACACTTCATCAAGCATTGTCCTCATCCAAAGAAGCAATATCCGCTCGTGTGCATCACACGTCTTTGGAGGAGATTCTTTCGGAGAACCCGTGACAAATGGGTATGTTCCCTGTGAATCAGATTCCTGCTGCTGTTTTGTTTGATACTGGATCATCGCATTCCTTTATGAGTCAAGCATTTGCACAAAAGCATAGTCAAACCATAAAAGAGTTGAACTTAGAGTTTCGGGTGAGTGCAGCTGGGGCTGACATCACCACGAAACAGATGGTATTTGATGCAGCCTTGGAGTTAGATCAGTGGAGATTCCGGATGAACCTGATTGTTTTGCCCGGACTAGGTGTGGATGTTATCATAGGAATGAGTTCGATGCATCATTGGGGCGTAGTTTTGGATACCACCAATAGTATAGTGTCTATATGGAAACCTATTTGGGAAGGCACTTTCCAGGTACCCTTACCTCGGAAGATTCAGTTAGAAAATGTGGTATATGCTACTAAAGTGACCCCTCTACATGAAATTCCAGTAGTATGCGAGTTTCCAGATGTCTTTCCTGATGAGCTTCCGGGCCTCCCACCGGATCGGGAGACTGAGTTCCGCATTGAGTTGTTACCTGGAACGGCCCCAATTTCTAAGAGACCTTACCGTATGTCCCCTGATGAGTTGAGAGAACTCAAGAAGCAGTTGCAAGAGTTAGCAGATAAGGGTCTCATTCGTCCTAGTACATCGGAATGGGGTAGTCCCGCTATGTTCATGAAGAAGAAGGATCAATCTTTGCGAATGGTCGTGGATTACCGCCTACTTAATGCAGTCACAGTCAAGAACAAGTATCCTCTACCGCGTATTGATATCCAATTTGATCAGTTGTCGACGGCCAAGGTGTTCTCTAAGATTGATCTGAGATCAGGTTACCATCAGATTAAGATCAGACCTGAAGATGTTCCTAAGACCGCTTTCTCTACAAGATATGGGTTGTATGAGTATTTGGTGATGTCCTTTAGATTAACCAATGCTCCTGCATACTTTATGTATCTTATGAATTCGGTCTTCATGCCTGAGCTCGATAAGTTTGTGGTGGTGTTTATTGATGATATCCTGATATATTCGGAGAATAAGGAAGACCATGCTGTGCATCTAAGGATTGTACTGGAGAGACTGAGGAGGCATAAGTTGTATGCTAAGTTTAGTAAGTGTGAGTTCTGGCTTAGAAAAGTTCAATTCCTTGGACATGTTCTCTCTGAAGAAGGAATAACTGTGGACCCTAGCAACATAGAAAAGGTATTAAACTGGAAGACACCCAAATCAGTTCATGAAGTACGAGGTTTCCTTAGTTTAGCAGGGTATTATCGCCGATTCATTCCCAACTTTTCAAAGATTGCCAAGCCAATGACCAATTTGTTGCAGAAAGAGCATAAGTTCGCTTGGACAGAAGAGTGTGAAACAGCTTTACGCACTCTGCGGAAAATGTTGACCACTGCTCCTGTTCTAGCGCAACCGGATATAGAAAAGTCGTTTGATGTATATTGTGATGCTTCCAAGATAGGTTTGGGATGTGTGCTTATGCAAGAGGGAAGAGTCATAGCTTATGCCTCTCGACAGTTGAAGAAACATGAAGTGAATTACCCTACTCATGATTTAGAGCTTGCTGTTGTAGTGCATGCATTGAAGATCTGGAGACATTACCTCCTTGGTAACTGTTGCAATGTGTTTACGGATCATAAGAGCCTAAAATACATCTTTACCCAGGAGGACTTGAACATGAGGCAACGTAGATGGTTGGAATTGATCAAAGATTACAATTTGCAGTTGCAGTACCACCCTGGTAAGGCCAATGTAGTGGCCAATGCCTTGAGTCAGAAAGCACAGTGTGATGCTCTTCCGTCAGAGCTGGTAGAAGGTCATAATCTTATACACCCTGTGATCTTGAACAATATTCGAATCAGTTGTGATTTGGAAGGTAAGATTAAGGAAGGTCAAAAGTCAGATAGTACAATCGCAGGGATTAAGAAAAGGATCAAAAGCATGCCATCTCAGTTCTTCAAGGAAGATGATCAAGGAGTCTTGTGGTACGACAAGCATCTAGTTGTACCACAGAACAAGAAGCTTCCGGAAGCGAGATCATGGACGAAGCTCATTTGTCCAAGTTATCTATGCATCCCGGTAGCGAGTAAGATGTTTCATGATCTAAAACGTCGGTTTTGGTGGTCTCACATGAAAAGGGATGTTGCAGAGTATGTAGCCGAGTGTAATACATGTTGTAGGGTGAAGGCTGTTCATTTGAAGATTGGTGGTTTACTTCAGCCGTTGCCAATACCAGAATGGAAGTGGGAATGTATCAGTATGGATTTCATAACCGGATTACCCACTACACCCAAGGGTCATGATTCTATTTGGGTCATAGTGGATCGTCTAACCAAGTCAGCACATTTCATACCTGTTCATACAACATATCGTCCACATCAGTATGCTGATATCTACATTCAACAGATTGTCAGGTTGCATGGTGTACCTAAAGAGATAGTGTCTGATAGAGGACCGCAGTTTGTGGCTCACTTTTGGGATCAGTTGCAGAAGGGTTTAGACACACAATTATTGCACAGTACTGCTTATCATCCTCAGACTTCAGGCCAGACTGAAAGAATGAATCAAATTTTAGAAGATCTATTGCGTGCTTGTGTTTTGTCTTGGAAGGGCTCATGGGAAAGGTGGTTGCCGTTAGCAGAGTTTTCTTATAACAATAGCTATCAAGAGAGTATAAAGATGTCGCCTTTTGAGGCCTTGTATGGTCGGAGTTCAGAACCCCTGCTAGTTGGGTTGAGACGGGAGATAGACGATACTATGGTATTGACTTAATTAAAGAAGCAGAAGAGCAAGTCAAGCTTATTCGACAGCATATTGCAGCTGCACAGTCCCGACAGAAAAGTTATGCTGACAAGAAAAGATGGACTGTAGCATTTCAAGTTGGAGATCATGTGTATCTGAAGGTGTCCCCTATGAAAAGAGTGCAACGTTTCGGTGTGAAGCGGAAGTTAGCACCACGGTATGTAGGCCCTTTCAAAATCATAGAGCAGAAAGGACATGTGGCCTACAAACTTGAATTACCTGAAGATATGAGTGCTGTTTTCCCTGTGTTCCATGTATCTCAACTCAAGAAGTGTGTGCGGCTCCCAAAAGAAAAGATTAAGATGACAGATATTAAACTGCAGCCAGACTTGACCTATGAGGAGAAGCCAGTAAAGTTGTTGGATGTTAAAGAGAGGGTGACACGGAACAGAACAGTCACAACATACAAGGTGTGTTGGAGTCATCATGATGATCTGGATGCTACTTGGGAGACTGAGGCCTACCTTAAAGACGCATACCCATGTTTTCATAAGCAATGGTTAGTCCGCTCAAATCTCGGGGTGAGATTTCTTTAAGGGGGGTAGGCTGTAACAACTCCAGTTTTGGCTTAGCTAAATCTTGCATCTCATGAGTATGATCATCTCATAAGCATCATCATTACATTTTGTGGTAGCATTTGTTTGAGTGCTTGGGGTAAAATGCAAATAGGGTTTTTTAAATTGTTGCTAGAAGTTATATTTATGTTGCTTTTCTCAAAAAGAAGTTTTAACAAAGTTGATGGAGAAAATTATTTGGAGAAAACTTTGTTTTTACCTCAAGTCATGAAAATGAGTTTTAGGGCATCAAAAAGGGCAAAAACAGTTTGATTCTTTTTAAAAATCAATTTTTATATGTATTTTATTTGACCCAAATTCCCATTTTCAAATCTAGGCTGAATTAGCAAAAACTTCCTACATGAAAATTATTCCTCTCACCATTTTGAGAAACTTTCATGTTTGGACTTTTTTCAAATTCGCAATATTTTTGAATCTACACTAGTCAAAATTTTTAGTTCAAATTGACCAGGGTGGGACCCACCCTGGCCCCACCTGTCATCATCCTCCCCCTTTCCTCTGCTTCGCGCGCCAGGCCGCCGCAGCGCCGCAGCGATTCCCCTGCCGCCCTCGCTTCCCGCCTGAATCGAGCCGCATGCGCACTCGAGCACCTGCCGCCCTGTCTCCCCCTCGTCTGCCCTGCCTGCTCGCTGCCGCCCTGCCGCCCCGCCTGTGCCGCCGTTTCGCCATCTCCGTCAGCCACACACCGCGCCCCGCCAAACGAAGCAACCAAGAGCGTCACGACGAGGCAACGGTCGCGAACGCAGGACACTTGAGCACCCACGCGCGCACGCTCACTGCCGTCGCCTCGCTGCCTCGCTGTGCTGCCTGTCTCACTGACGCCGTGCGCCATTGCCGCCATTCGCAGTCCCGCCCGCGCCCGTGACCCACTCGGTCCAAATTGGACGCGCCCACCGGCTTTATAACACTTGCCTCGCTCCCTCACACCCTCGCCCCATCCCAATTTCCCCTCCCTCGCCCACAGAGAGCACCGCCGAGCCCGCCATGGTCAACGCCGCGAGCTTCTCCAGCTAGCCGCCACCTTGCTCGGTCATTTCCTTCCCTGAGCACGCCACCGGAACCGCCTTGCTCTGCTCCACCTTCGCCGCATTTTTTCCCGCCCCGATTCAAGCCGAGGTAGGGCCAATCGGCCGTCGTCTTCTCTGCCACCGGGAGCCGAGCGCCGGCGAGCTCCTTCGACGCTGCCGTCCGCTCGCCTCGGCCATCATCTTCACTCCCTAGCACGTGCACTAGCTCCGCCAAGGCCTAGCGCATCCCGTAGGCATCACCAAGCGCACCGCCGTGGCTTGCTCCGGCGAACCGCCGTCGAGCCGCGCCGCTCCTCGCCGCCGTTCGTCGTGCCCGCCATTCCCGTGCGCTATAGCTCCCATCTTCACCACCGCTGGGTCCGCGCCGCCGCCACGAGCACGACGGTGCCACCCGCGTCGCCGGAGGTGCCGCCGTCGGCGAGCTCTCGCCGGTCAGCGGCGAGGCCCTGTTCCGGCTCGCTGACCGGTGGGGCCGTTGACCGGGCCCCACACGTCAGCGGCGCTGGCGTGTGTGCGCCCGTGTGCGCTGCGCCGGGTGCGCGTAGCAGCGCGGGTCCGCGTGTCAGCCGCAGCGGGGGATAGCCCCGGGTGCGCGTAGCGATTTCGATCTTTTTCATTTCCGAAAATGATTTCCAGAAATTGTATTTAATCTTCCATAAATCACATCTCACTCATTTTAAGTCCATTTTGGGTGATTCAAATTTCAGTATTTTTGTTATGAAGTGCTTTATGCATGTAGGGTATTAGTTTTCCATTTTGGAATACTTTTATATACAGTTTTATTTAATGTCTTTAAATGCTGATATCTTGATAAATGCATAACTAATTATTGGTTCATCAGAAAAATGTGAATCTTGTTTTGTTGCTCTAGTTAGGAGATGCTTTATCTGTGAAAAATATTAGTTGTATATGTCATGTGTAGAAAATGCCCTGTTTATTTATTGTGCTTGCTTTGCTTAGGGATTAGGAAATTCATAATTAATTATTTATGCAAGGATTAGGCTTGATAATTTTTCTAGGGTGTTTTTATGCTTATAAGTAGCTGTTAATCCTATGAGATCTGTTGTTTGACACTTTTCATAGTACAAAGTATTTTAGGTCTTGGTTTGCTGCTGTCTTGTCTTTTTTGTATAGGATAAATGGCTTACTGTTTTGACTTGAAAATTTTATGGTAGGCTTCATGTTACCTAGCTAAGCCACTGTAATTTTTGTAGATTTTTCTAAACAATCTAGCTATAGGTTGCTGTTGTACCCCTTAGTAATCGTAGTCGTTTTTCGACGAAGTCTAGGTTAACTAGTGTCTTTGCTATGCTTAGTTAGGCTCTAATAGGTACAATCTGTTAGGATGATGTTGACTACCTTGTAGTACCATGATTGGTTCATCATCATCATCATCATACGCTTTAATTCCGTATTGCATTCCCGATACTCATACGCACCGATGCATCATACGGGATTGCCTAAGAAGTGACGCTTGATGTAGTTCCCGAGGAGCCGGAAGGAGAGGAGCAGCGAGGGAGCAAGGCTTTGCAGAGGCAGCAAAGGACGAGGACCCGGACGCTGACTTGCCTGAGTGCCCTAATCATCAGCCTAGCTCCTTTGTGAAAGGCAAGCCCCGGAGCATTACTCCTACAGTTTTCAAAATGTTTTACTGGAGTCATTTATTTATTATGATGCATTAAGTTAATAGGCGTTGCTTGGAACCGTTAATGCATTTTGAGTACCTTGATCCACCTGAATACTTTTACCCTATTAAGTTTAGGATTGCGCTTATGCTTAGCACTGCTTATTAGATCGGTAAAAGACGGGTGATTGACCCTCATCCGCGAGGTAGGTGGTTACTAACCTTTGGTTGATACTATGGAGGTTGGTTTAGAGAACATAACCATGTGGCCATGTTAAATCACGACTAGTCGGGGTTTGTGGTGTGTTAGACCATGGAAACTCCGACTATGTCACTTAAAGAAATATGACTTTGTACGTCCTCGGATCATGTTGAACAATGCCTCACAGATAGCTGGAAGGATGCGATCATCCGACCGCGAAGCCTTGAGGGTGTTTGGGCTGGAATTTCAGCAGAGATGAGTGTATTGCCCACAGGCGCGGTGTTAGTCCCAATGGTCGGTCGCACCGGAGGTACTTGGTAGCCGGGCATGCCCTGGTGCAATCGTATTTGTTGAAATCCACGATTCCACCCGAATAGACCAAGGTGACCGTCATTCGCTTTGGCCGGTGAGTGTGGTTTGTGTGAGGAATACCCGCCAACTGGTTTGCAATCGATTATAATCGCCATCGTTCCTGGACAGTGAGCACTTGACCGAGCAGCGGCACTGTCACCAATTCATGTGAAAAGTAAGATGGTTATGTTTCTAAAGTTGTTGATGCTGGTATGCTCAACCTGGAGGATATGATAGTGTTGATTGTTCATACCCTGGAGTTGGAGTAGTACAGGTGCTAATGTAGTGATGTCAGGATCCAACTTAAAAGATGATAAGCTAGAGAGTCCTTTATCACTAAATCATTATTTAATAAGCTCATTTTTTATTGCAAGTTAAATGAGTCAGCTACCCTACTTATAAAGCCTTGCATACTCCTTGGTGTCACTTTATTTTCATTTATGACGGGTAAGTCTAGCCGAGTACCTTCTTGTACTCGGGTTTTATTCCCTTGTTGTTGCGTATGGTGAGATGTTCTATGGCTATTGCCCGACTTGCTTCTTCCCCGCGTATGGGGATGAGTAGATCGTGGGCACGATCAATCTATCTATCGTACCTCTATCTTTGTTCTTGGATTTGATGTTGGACCAGGCACTATGTTTCAACTAAGTGTGCGTTTGTGAACCAAAAACTTTATTTGCTTCCGCAATTTGGACTTGAACTTGGTATTGTAATAACTATTTCATAACTCCGATGTAATCGACTATTTGTGAACTTATGTATTACTATGAACTGTTGTATGTTGAACTCAATTCGGTCTGGGCTGTATTATGGAAAGTTTGAAATCCTTCGTGATTTCACGGACTACCGAGTTGATATAAGCGCCATGTGCTAATTAAGTTGCTTCGGTGACTCATTAGTACATTGTGTTTATATTAATTGGTCGGTTCTGTTACAAGTTCGTTCCTGGAGTTTTGGTTCCGGTACGACAAACTATGCGAAAACCGTTCTTGAAGACTGTTATAGCCATTTTTGGTACAAAAAGAGTTGCATTTGAGTTTTTCTTAACACCCAAGGCATCCCGTTTGAGCCAAAACTCATGTTTAGCTCGTTTCTAGTCCGTTCCCAGAGTTTTGATTCCGTTATGACAAACCGTGCGAAAACTGTTCGTGAAGACAGTTCAAGCCACTTTTGGTACGAAAAGAGTTGCATTTCAGATTTTCTTAACACCCAAGGCATCCCGTTTGACCCAAAACTCACGTTTAGCTCGTTTCTAGTCCGTTCCGGAGTTTTGGTTCCGTTGCTAAAACCATTCGTGAGTTTTGGCATTTGAATTTTTCTCAACACCCGGAGTCATCCCCGTTTTTGGTTCGGTACGACAAACCGTGCTAAAACCCATTTTGTGAAAAGAGTTGCATTTGAGTTTTTCTTAACACCCAGCCAAAACTCATTTTAGCTCATTTCTTGAAAAGAGTTGCATTTGAATTTTTCTTAACACCCAAGTCATCCCGTTTGCCCCAAAACTCATGTTTAGCTCGTTTCTAGTCCATTCCTGGAGTTTTGGTTCCGGTACGACAAACTGTGCGAAAACCGTTCGTGAGGACCGTTCTAGACACTTTTGGTACGAAAAGAGTTGCATTTGAGTTTTTCTTAACACCCAAGTCATCCCGTTTGCCCCAAAACTCATGTTTAGCCCAAGTCATCCCGTTTGCCCCAAAACTCATGTTTAGCTCGTTTCTAGTCAGTTCATGGAGTTTTGGTTCTGGTATGACAAACTCTGCGAAAACCGTTCGTGAAGACCGTTCTAGCCACTTTTGGTACGAAAAGAGTTGTATTTCAGTTTTTCTTAACACCCAAGTCATCCCTTTTGCCCCAAAACTCATGTTTAGCTCGTTTCTAGTAGTTTTGGTTCCGGTACGACAAACTGTATGATAACCGTCCGTGAAGACTGTTCTAGCCACTTTTGGTATGAAAAGAGTTGCATTTGAGTTTTTCTTAACACCCAAGGCATCCTGTTTGACCCAAAACTCACGTTTAGCTCGTTTCTAGTCCGTTCCCGGAGTTTTGGTTCCGTTACGACAAACCGTGCTAAAACCGTTCGTGAAGACAGTTCAAGCCACTTTTGGTATGAAAAGAGTTGCATTTGAATTTTTCTCAACACCCAAGTCATCCCGCCCATTCTAGGAGTTTTGGTTCTCATATGACAAAGTGTGCGAAAAGTATTTGTGAAGACCGTTCTAGCCACCTTTGGTATGAAAAGAGTTGTATTTGAAATTTTCTTAACACCGAAGTCATCCTGTTTGCCTCAAAACTCATGTTTAGCTCGTGTCCAGCCTGTTCCTGGAGTTTTGGTTCCGGTACGACAAACTGTGTGAAAACCATTTGTGCAGACAGTTCAAGCCACTTTTGGTACGAAAAGAGTTGCATTTGAGTTTTACTTAACACCCAAGGCATCCTGTTTGACCCAAAACTCATGTTTAGCTCGTTTCTAGTCCATTCCCGGAGTTTTGGTTCCGTTACAACAATCCGTGCTAAAACCGTTCGTGAAGACAATTCAAGCCACTTTTGGTACGAAAAGAGTTGCATTTGAATTTTTCTCAACACCCAAGTCATCCCGCGCGTTCCAGGAGTTTTGGTTCTCATATGACAAAGTGTGCAAAAATTATTCGTGAAGACCGTTCTAGCCACCTTTGGTATGAAAAGAGTTGTATTTGAATTTTTCTTAACACCCAAGTCATCCCGTTTGCCTCAAAACTCATGTTTAGCTCGTTTCCAGCTTGTTCCTGGAGTTTTGGTTCCGGTACGACAAACTGTGCGAAAACCATTCGTGAAGACAGTTCAAGCCACTTTTGGTACGAAAAGAGTTGCATTTGAGTTTTTCTTAACACCCAAGTCATCCCGTTTGACCCAAAACTCATGTTTAGCTCGTTTCTAGTCCGTTCTCGAGTTTTGGTTCCGTTATGACAAACCGTACTAAAACCGTTCGTGAAGACTGTTCTAGCCACTTTTGGTATGAAAAGAGTTGTATTTGAGTTTTTCTTCACACCCAAGTCATCCCGTTTGCCCCAAAACTCATGTTTAGCTCGTTTCTAGTCCGTTCCTGGAGTTTTGGGTCCGGTACGACAAACTCTGCGAAAACCGTTCATGAAGACTGTTCTAGCCACTTTTGGTACGAAAAGAGTTGTATTTAAATTTTTCTTAACACCCAAGTCATCTCATTTGCCCCAAAACTCATGTTTAGCTCGTTTCTAGTTCGTTCCAGGGGTTTTGGTTTCGGTATGACAAACTGTGCAAAAACCGTTCGTGAAGACTGTTATAGCCATTTTTGGTACGAAAAGAGTTGCATTTGAGTTTTTCTTAACACCCAAGGCATCCCGTTTGACCCAAAACTCATGTTTAGCTCTTTTTGTAGTCCGTTCCCGGAGTTTTGGTTCCGTTACGACAAACCGTGCGAAAACCGTTCGTGAAGACAGTTCAAGCCACTTTTGGTACGAAAAGAGCTGCATTTGAGTTTTTCTTAACACCCAAGTCATCCCGTTTGACCAAAAACTCATGTTTAGCTCGTTTCTAGTCCGTTCCCGGAGTTTTGGTTCCGTTACGACAAACCGTGCAAAAACCATTCGTGAAGATAGTTCAAGCCACTTTTGGTACGAAAAGAGTTGCATTTGAGTTTTTCTTAACACCCAAGTCATCCCGTTTGACCCAAAATTCATGTTTAGTTCGTGTCTAGTCCGTTCCCGGAGTTTTGGTTCCGTTACGACAAACCTTGCTAAAACCGTTCGTGAAGACTGTTCTAGCCACTTTTAGTACGAATTGAGTTGCATTTGAGTTTTTCTTAACACCCAAGTCATCCCATTTGCCCCAAAACTCATGTTTAGCTTGTTTCTAGTCCGTTCCTGGAGTTTTGGTTCTGGTACGACAAACTGTCCGAAAACCGTTTGTGAAGACCGTTCTAGCCACTTTTGGTATGAAAAGAGTTGTATTTGAGTTTTTCTTAACACCCAAGTCATCCCTTTTGTCCCAAAACTCATGTTTAGCTCGTTTCTAGTCCGTTCCTGGAGTTTTGGTTCCGGTACGACAAACTGTACGAAAATCGTTCATGAAGACAGTTCAAGCCACTTTTGGTACGAAAAGAGTTGCATTTGAGTTTTCTTAACACCCAAGTCATCCCATTTGACCCAAAACTCATGGTTAGCTTGTTTCTACTCCATTCTCGGAGTTTTGGTTCCGTTACGACAAACCGTACTAAAACCGTTCGTGAAGACTGTTCTAGCCACTTTTGGTATGAAAAGAGTTGCATTTGAGTTTTTCTCAACACCCAAGTGTAATATTCTGGATGTTAAGCATTAATTAACTCTGTAAATCATGAGCATAATCATCATTAGCATCTAATCACCCTCTTGACATGATTGCATGGATGCTTGTTTGCACTCTGTTTGATTTAGTCTATAAGTGGGATTTTTGGCTTGAACTTGAAGTAGTAGCTATGTTGCTTATCTCGAGTCGGACCTTTAATAAAGTTCGAAGAGTAGAGTATTTCGAGAAAACTTTATGTTTTGACTTTTTCATGAGAATGCCTAGAATGCCCTCAAAACGAGTGATGAAGTCGTTAGGAGTCACGACGTCGGTCAATTGGCATGCCGCGTTCTCCGATTTCCGGGAAACAACTTTAGTTGGCCTTAATAGGAAAAACATAGCTAACCCATTGGGGCACAGCATGCCAAAAGTTGGGATCGATTTGATCAAGATTGGCCATCCGTTTCGAGAAAACCGAGCTCTAGGTCAAGCGATATCGACACATTGACATTGCCATGTTGGCAACCAAATAACCGCTAAACCATTGCTCTAATGCTCGAAGTGTCTAAATAGAAAATATAAAGCAACGTGTGGGCTTCAATTCTCCTTTTGGGCCCATGAACTAAATCGGCCCAGAAGCCGCCCAAAACGGCCTCCCACCGAACCCACCGACACGCTCGCCACCTGTTCGGCAGAATGTCGACGTGGCCGCGTGCATGACGGACAGCGCCGCGGACACGCGCCGCCGTCGCCCTGCCGCCCATGCCACGTGACCTGCCCCCTCTGCTCGCCCTGTCCGAAGGGGGACAGCGTTTCCCTCACTCTCCATCCTTCTCCTCCACTCTTCCACTCTCTCTTCCTCCTCCCGCCGCCTCGCCTCCGCGCCGTGGAGCGCTGCCATGGCGGAGCACGTCGCCGCGCCACGCCGAGCCAGTGCTGACGCATAACGCCACTCCGTTGCCGAGCCTGCCAGCGCGCCCGCCAAGCCAAAGCCAAGCGCTTGCCTCGCCGCTCGCTCGCGCCTTGTGCCGCCGACCGACGCGGTCCTGGTCGACCGATTTCCACCGACCGCAGAGCCGACAGCAAGCCGCCGCCGGGCACTTTTCCTCCCGCTCCTCCTTGGCCTCCGAGAACACCGTCATCATCATCGCCATCGGCTTCCGCACCCTCGGTGACCTTCCTCTCGCCTCGGAGGTGACCGAGGAGCAGCCGTCGCGGTGGGTTGCCGCCGGCCGTCGTCGTCTCACGTGGTCCAGCCATCTCCGGCCATCCTGAGGTGAGCCGCAGGCACCAGTGGGGGTGCGAGGGCCCAGCTAGCCCCGCCACCACTCGCCGGCGCCGGAGGGCCGCCCCATCAGCCGGCCCCGTCCTCCCCTGTTCTCCATGGCCGCCAGGGGCTCCTGCTTAGAAAGAGGAAGAGGTGAGGGGTCGATCTGTAAAGCACGCAGACTCAAGAAAGTTCAGATCTACCCTTGCGCAATTTAGGGAAAACTCAGGGGCCTGGATGCAAAGTCCTTATCCTATTCGGGTTTAAGAAATATATTTCCAGAAATTGGGTAAAAGCTAGTTTAATTCATATCTCGATGAATATTAGTCCAAATCCGACGATTCAAGTTCCTAGATTTATCTTATGAGATGCCCTATGCATAGAAAATATGAAATGCTCTGTTTGTGATACTTTTATATGGAGTTTAGATTTAATTCTTGATATGCCTTTAATCTTTGGAAATGCATAGTAAATCATAGAATGCTCTGAAAAATGTGGTTCTTGTTGTGTTAGCCTAGTATTGTCATGTTGTGTCCATGATAATTGTATCATGCATATTTTCTATGGTAAAATTTAGAGTTGTAGTTCAAGTGGTCTAATTGCATGTTTCTTGAGATAATTCATAAATCAATTGTATAGATGGAATCTGAGGTTCATACTTTTTGTGGGCTACTTATATGCCCTAATGTAGCTCTGTGCATGGTTAGATTCATGGTAGGAACAAGTTGGTAGTGCAAAGTACCTTGGTTTGGTGCTGCCATGTCATTTTTGTATAGGCCAGTAGGTTCATCCAATTGGAGTGAAACTTGGAGGATACACTGGAATTTCCAAGTGTTATCTACTGTAATTTTTGTAGGAGTTTAGGATATGGTTAGATGTGGGTTGCTGTTCAACCCATAAGTCGGTCAATTGGGGTTGTTTGCATGATGTCATGCCTAACCCAATTATACATTGGTTTTCTGTGCAACTTGTCTTCATGTGATTGGTTTGTAACTAGTAGATGGTTCTACTCTTGAAATTTGGTGGTCATTGGATGATTAGTTTAGGAGCTATGGCTCTTGCAACTTGGTTAGGAAGGCTGTTTAAATGCTGTTGGGCCAGAACCAGTTCTAGTGTTGTCTGTTTTAGGACTAGTTAAGTTAGGAATCATGTCTTGGTGTCTTGAGATGATTGATGGGAAATTTGTTAATCTTTCCAGATTGTCCTCGTTCATGTTCATAGGGTTTATAGATCTCCGGTTATGATTTTATTACTGGACTGCCAGTTGTAGGTTGATAATTGGCAGTGATGCATGAATGTGTGAGATGTGTGTAGAGCTTGATGATGATGACTTGTAGTGATTAGGGTGTGTATGATTGATTGTTATTGAGTGAGCCATGATGATTAGGCTAAGATGGTTATGACTAAGCATAGGTCTTTGGCTTTACTGGTTTGTTTGCTAGTGATAAATATAATAGGATCATGGCTACCTGTGCGTCGACAAGCGTCGACCATCCATGATCAAGCATACACCCCGACAATCACGTATTCATACATATGCATGTGCATCACTCCAGGATCATGTGTAGAACATTCGTCGTGAAGTCAAGGATCCAGAAGGACAAGTCGTGAAGGAAGGTTCCGCACAGGAGGTGATCAGGAACCAGACGTGAACCAGCTTGAAGATCGATCCAGATTGTCGAACTAACTCTTCAAGAAAGGCAAGCCCCGGAGCATCCCTCCTACGGTTTGCAAATGTTTTACCTTGTGTCCTTTTATTCTTTATGATGCATTAAGTTATAGGCGTTGCTTGGAACCCAAGTTGCATCAGGATTACCTTGCCACCAGAAATATCCTACTTTTACGTACAGGATCGACTACATGCTTAGGTCTGCTCTATTAATCGATAGAAGACAGGTGATTGACCATCATCTGCGCGGATAGGTGGTTACTATCCTTTGGATTGAGATTGGTGTAGGTTGGATATGAACATAACCATGTGGCCATGATAAATCACCTCTAATATACTATGGCACACGAGCGTCCTCGGATCATTTGAACAACGCCTCACAGATAGCTGGGACGGCCTGAGTGCCTACCGCGAAGCCAAGAATCTACTTGGGCCAGGTTTCAACTGCCATGTATCCATGCTGGCGATGGGGGTGGGTGTAACAAGGGCCCGGTTGGTGAGACCTTAAGATGGGGCGGTGTCATTTGATGGGCACGATTACCTGTTGGCTGCCGGGAGTTTCCTTGGTCATGGTGGTGGTATATTGATCCCGCGTCTTTCCCGAGTAGATCATGGTGATCGAATTGACTCCGGCGGGAGTCGTGTGGTTTGTGTGAGGAATACCCCGCCAGCTGGTTTGCAATCGATTATAATCGCCATCGTTCCTGGATAGTGAATAACTTGACTTAGCAGTTACGGTGCCGCAAATGAGATTTGAAATGCGAGTTGGTTATGTTCACTCATGTTGGTTTAATGATTACTCAATCAATGCGGTTACTTAATGTTGATTGCTTCTACCTTAAAAATGTGAGTAGCTACAGGTGCTAATGTAGTAATGGCAGGATCCAACTTAATTGGATAAGCTAGAGAGTCCTTTTGTCACTAAATGATTATTTAATAAGCTCATCTTTTTGGCAAATAAGGAGTCAGCTACCCCACTATAAAGCCTGGCATCCACCAAAGAGTCTTTATTTTCTTTTAGTCGGGTAAGTCTTGCTGAGTACAAAGTACTCAGGGTGCAATTCCCAATGTTGTTTGTTGTAGGTTGAAGATTACCACGGTAGTGACACGGTGGACTTATATCCCACTACGGGAGGAATAGACTTTGGGCAAGTCAACTCTTATATCTTATCCTCATGCTTTTGAAGGAGTCGACCCTGAGCTGGCACTATATTTAAATACTTAGGTGTGAGTGTGTTTGCAAAGATAATTCTCTTCCGCTGTTTGTTTGAAAATCCCGAGTTGTAAAATATTATATTTGCAATGTGGGGTGCAATTCTAAATGTTGTAAAAGGTGACTTAAGTGAATGGGAACTGCTAAACTTTGTGATCCCAGTGTGACTCTGAGAAAGTTCAAGATCTTTCGGGATTTCATGGACTACCGGGCTGGTATAATTGCGGTTTACTACTTAAGTTGCCACGGTGGCTTGATTAGTGAACAGTAATTATATTAGTTGGTCGGTTCTATTACACCAAGTCATCCCGTTTGCCCCAAAACTCATGCTTAGCTCGTTTCTAGTCCGTTCCCGGAGTTTTCGTTCTGGTACGACAAACTATGCGAAAACCGTTCATGAAGACTGTTATAGCCATTTTTGGTAAGAAAAGAGTTGCATTTGAGTTTTTCTTAACACCCAAGTCATCCCGTTTGACCCAAAACTCATGTTTAGCTTGTTTCTAGTCTGTTCCCGGAGTTTTGGTTCCGTTACGACAAACCGTGCTAAAACCATTCGTGAAGACTGTTCTAGCCACTTTTGGTACGAATTGAGTTGTATTTGAGTTTTTCTTAACACCCAAGTCATCCTATTTGCCCCAAAACTCATGTTTAGCTCGTTTCTAGTCCGTTCCTGGAGTTTTGGTTCCGGTACGACAAACTCTGTGAAAACCGTTCGTGAAGACTGTTCTAGCCACCTTTGGAACGAAAAGAGTTCTATTTAAATTTTTCTTAACACCCAAGTCATCCCGTTTGCCCCAAAACTCACGTTTAGCTTGTTTCTAGTCCGTTCCTGGAGTTTTGGTTCCGGTATGACAAACCGTGTGAAAACCGTTCGTGAAGACCGTTCTAGCCACTTTTGGTACGAAAAGAGTTGTATTTCAGTTTTTCTTAACACCCAAGTCATCCCTTTTGCCCCAAAACTCATGTTTAGCTCGTTTCTAGTCTGTTCCTGGAGTTTTGGTTCCGGTACGACAAACTGTACGAAAACCGTTCGTGAAGACTGTTCTAGCCACTTTTGGTATGAAAAGAGTTGCATTTGACTTTTTCTTAACACCCAAGGCATCCCGTTTGAACCAAAACTCATGTTTAGCTCGTTTCTAGTCCGTTCCCGGAGTTTTGGTTCCGTTACGACAAACCGTGCTAAAACCATTCGTGAAGACAGTTCAAGCCACTTTTGGTACGAAAAGAGTTGCATTTGAATTTTTCTCAACACCCAAGTCATCCCGCCCGTTCCAGGAGTTTTGGTTCTCATATGACAAAGTGTGCGAAAATTATTCGTGAAGACCGTTCTAGCCACCTTTGGTACGAAAAGAGTTGTATTTGAACTTTTCCTAACACAAAAGTCATCCTGCTTGCCTCAAAACTCATGTTTAGCTCGTTTCCAGCCTGTTCCTGGAGTTTTGGTTCCGGTACGACAAACTGTGCGAAAACCGTTCGTGAAGACAGTTCAAGCCACTTTTGGTACGAAAAGAGTTGCATTTGAGTTTTTCTTAACACCCAAGGCATCCCGTTTGACCCAAAACTCATGTTTAGCTCGTTTCTAGTCCGTTCTCGGAGTTTTGGTTCCATTACAACAAACCGTGCTAAAACTATTCATTAAGACAGTTCAAGCCACTTTTGGTACGAAAAGAGTTGCATTTGAATTTTTCTCAACACCCAAGTCATCCCGCCCGTTCCAGGAGTTTTGGTTCTCATATGACAAAGTGTGCGAAAATTATTCGTGAAGACCGTTCTTCTAGCCACCTTTGGTACGTAAAGAGTTGTATTTGAATTTTTCTTAACACCCAAGTCATCCTGTTTGCCTCAAAACTCATGTTTAGCTCGTTTCCAGCCTGTTCCTGGAGTTTTGGTTTCGGTACGACAAACTATGCGAAAACCATTCGTGAAGACAGTTCAAGCCACTTTTGGTACGAAAAGAGTTGCATTTGAGTTTTTCTTAACACCCAAGTCATCCCGTTTGACCCAAAACTCATGTTTAGCTCGTTTCTAGTCCGTTCCCGGAGTTTTGGTTCCGCTACGACAAACCATGCTAAAACCGTTCGTGAAGACTGTTATAGCCACTTTTGGTATGAAAAGAGTTGCATTTGAGTTTTTCTTAACACCCAAGTCATCCCGTTTGACCCAAAACTCATGTTTAGCTCGTTTCTAGTCCGTTCCTAGAGTTTTGGTTCCGTACGACAAACCGTGCAAAACCATTCGTGAAGACCGTTCTAGCCACTTTTGGTACGAAAAGAGTTGCATTTGAGTTTTTCTTAACACCCAAGTCATCTCGTTTGACCCAAAACTCATGTTTAGCTTGTTTCTAGTCCGTTCCTGGAGTTTTGGTTCCGTTACGACAAAACCGTGCTAAAACCGTTCGTGAAGACAGTTCAAGCCACTTTTGGTATGAAAAGAGTTGCATTTGAGTTTTTCTTAACACCCAAGTCATCCCGTTTGACCCAAAACTCATGTTTAGCTCGTTTCTAGTCCGTTCCCGGAGTTTTGGTTCCGTTACGACAAACCGTGCTAAAACCATTCGTGAAGACCGTTCTAGCCACTTTTGGTATGAAAAGAGTTGTATTTGAATTTTTCTTAACACCCAAGTCATCCCGTTTGCCCCAAAACTCATAATTAGCTCGTTTCTAGTCTGTTCCTGGAGTTTTGGTTTTGGTATGACAAACTGTACGAAAACCGTTCGTGAAGACTATTCTAGCCACTTTTGGTATGAAAAGAGTTGCATTTGAGTTTTTCTTAACACCCAAGTCATCCCGTTTGACCCAAAACTCATGTTTAGCTCGTTTCTAGTCCGTTCCTGGAGTTTTGGTTCCGGTACGACAAACCGTGCGAAAACCGTTCGTGAAGACCGTTCTAGCCACTTTTGGTACGAAAAGAGTTGCATTTGAGTTTTTCTTAACACCCAAGTCATCTCGTTTGCCCAAAACTCATGTTTAGCTTGTTTCTAGTCCATTCTCGGAGTTTTGGTTCCATTACAACAAACCGTGCGAAAACCATTCGTGAAGACAGTTCAAGCCACTTTTGGTATGAAAAGAGTTGCATTTGAGTTTTTCTTAACACCCAAGTCATCCCGTTTGACCCAAAACTCATGTTTAGCTTTTTGGTTCTCCTGGAGTTTTGGTTCCGTTATGACAAACCATGCTAAAACCGTTTGTGAAGACCGTTCTTCTAGCCACTTTTGGTACAAAAGAGTTGCATTTGAGTTTTTCTTAACACCCAAGTCATCCCGTTTGCCCCAAAACTCATGTTTAGCTCGTTTCTAGTCCGTTCCTAGAGTTTTGGTTCCGTACGACAAACGTGCGAAAACCGTTCTGAAGACCGTTCTAGCCACTTTTGGTACGAAAAGAGTTGCATTTGAGTTTTTCTTAACACCCAAGTCATCCCGTTTGACCCAAAACTCATGTTTAGCTCGTTTCTAGTCCGTTCTCGGAGTTTTGGTTCCGTGACAAAACCATGCTAAAACCGTTCGTGAAGACTGTTCTAGCCACTTTTGGTATGAAAAGAGTTGCATTTGAGTTTTTCTTAACACCCAAGTCATCCCGTTTGCCCCAAAACTCATGTTTAGCTCGTTTCTAGTCCGTTCCTAGAGTTTTGGTTCCGGTACGACAAACTGTGCGAAAACCGTTCGTGAAGACCGTTCTAGCCACTTTTGGTACGAAAAGAGTTGCATTTGAGTTTTTCTTAACACCCAAGTCACCCCGTTTGACCCAAAACTCATGTTTAGCTCGTTTCTAGTCCGTTCCCTGATTTTTGGTTCAGTTACGACAAACCATGCTAAAACCGTTTGTGAAGACAGTTCTAGCCACTTTTGGTACGAAAAGAGTTGCATTTGAGTTTTTCTTAACACCCAAGTCATCCCGTTTGCCCCAAAACTCATGTTTAGCTCGTTTCTAGTCCGTTCCTAGAGTTTTGGTTCTCATATGACAAAGTGTGCGAAAATTATTTGTGAAGACCGTTCTAGCCACTTTTGGTACGAAAAGAGTTGCATTTGAGTTTTTCTTAACACCCAAGTCATCCCGTTTGACCCAAAACTCATGTTTAGCTCGTTTCTAGTCCGTTCTCGGAGTTTTGGTTCCGTTACGACAAACCGTACTAAAACCGTTTGTGAAGACTTTCAAGCCACTTTTTGGTATGAAAAGAGTTGCATTTGAGTTTTACTTAACACCCAAGTCATCCCGTTTGACCCAAAACTCATGTTTAGCTCGTTTCTAGTCCGTTCCTAGAGTTTTGGTTCCGTTACAACAAACCGTGCTAAAACCGTTCGTGAAGACCGTTCTAGCCACTTTTGGTACGAAAAGAGTTGCATTTGAATTTTTCTTAACACCCAAGTCATCCCGTTTGCCCCAAAACTCATGTTTTGCTTGTTTCTAGTCCGAGTTTTGGTTCTCATATGACAAAGTGTGCGAAAACCATTCGTGAAGACCGTTCTAGCCACTTTTGGTATGAAAAGAGTTGCATTTGAGTTTTTCTTAACACCCAAGTGCATCCCGTTTGACCCAAAACTCATGTTTAGCTCGTTTCTAGTCCGTTCCTCGGAGTTTTGGTTCCGTTATGACAAACCGTGCGAAAACCATTCGTGAAGACAGTTCAAGCCACTTTTGGTACAAAAAGAGTTGCATTTGAGTTTTTCTTAACACCCAAGTCATCCCGTTTGACCCAAAACTCATGTTTAGCTCGTTTCTAGTCCGTTCTCGGAGTTTTGGTTCCATTACAACAAACCGTGCTAAAACCGTTCATGAAGACAGTTCTAGCCACTTTTGGTACGAAAAGAGTTGCATTTGAGTTTTTCTTAACACCCAAGTCATCCCGTTTGCCCCAAAACTCATGTTTAGCTCGTTTCTAGTCCGTTCCTAGAGTTTTGGTTCTGGTATGACAAACTGTGCGAAAACCGTTCGTGAAGACCGTTCTAGCCACTTTTGGTACGAAAAGAGTTGTATTTGAGTTTTTCTTAACACCCAAGTCATCCCGTTTGACCCAAAACTCATGTTTAGCTCGTTTCTAGTCCGTTCCGGAGTTTTGGTTCCGTGACGACAAAACCGTGCAAAAACCGTTCGTGAAGACAGTTCTAGCCACTTTTGGTACGAAAAGAGTTGCATTTGAGTTTTTCTTAACACCCAAGTCATCCCGTTTGACCCAAAACTCATGTTTAGCTCGTTTCTAGTCCGTTCTCGGAGTTTTGGTTCCGTTACGTCAAACCATGCTAAAACCATTCGTGAAGATAGTTCAAGCCACTTTTGGTACGAAAAGAGTTGCATTTGAGTTTTTCTTAACACCCAAGTCATCCCGTTTGACCCAAAACTCATGTTTAGCTCGTTTCTAGTCCGTTCCTAGTTTTGGTTCCTATATGACAAACCGTGCGAAAACCGTTCGTGAAGACCATTCTAGCCACTTTTGGTACGAAAAGAGTTGCATTTGAGTTTTTCTTAACACCCAAGTCATCCCGTTTGCCCCAAAACTCATGTTTAGCTCGTTTCTAGTCCGTTCCTAGAGTTTTGGTTCCGGTACGACAAACTGTGCGAAAACCGTTCGTGAAGACCGTTCTAGCCACTTTTGGTACAAAAAGAGTTGCATTTGAGTTTTTCTTAACACCCAAGTCATCCCGTTTGACCCAAAACTCATGTTTAGCTCGTTTCTAGTCCGTTCTCGGAGTTTTGGTTCCATTACAACAAACCGTGCTAAAACCGTTCATTAAGACCGTTCTAGCCACTTTTGGTACGAAAAGAGTTGCATTTGAATTTTTCTTAACACCCAAGTCATCCCGTTTGCCCAAAACTCATGTTTAGCTCGTTTCTAGTCCGTTCTGGAGTTTTGGTTCCATACAACAAACCGTGCGAAAACCATTCGTGAAGACCGTTCTTCTAGCCACTTTTGGTATGAAAAGAGTTGTATTTGAGTTTTTCTTAACACCCAAGTCATCCCGTTTGACCCAAAACTCATGTTTAGCTCGTTTCTAGTCCGTTCCCGGAGTTTTGGTTCCGTTACGACAAACCGTGCGAAAACCGTTCGTGAAGACAGTTCAAGCCACTTTTGGTACGAAAAGAGTTGCATTTGAGTTTTTCTTAACACCCAAGTCATCCCGTTTGACCCAAAACTCATGTTTAGCTCGTTTCTAGTCCATTCTCGGAGTTTTGGTTCCATTTCAACAAACCATGCTAAAACTGTTCATTAAGACAGTTCAAGCCACTTTTGGTATGAAAAGAGTTGCATTTGAGTTTTTCTTAACACCCAAGTCATCCCGTTTGACCCAAAACTCATGTTTAGCTCGTTTCTAGTCCGTTCCTGGAGTTTTGGTTCCGGTATGACAAACTGTGCGAAAACCGTTCGTGAAGACCGTTCTAGCCACTTTTGGTACGAAAAGAGTTGTATTTGAATTTTTCTTAACACCCAAGTCATCCCGTTTGACCCAAAACTCATGTTTAGCTTGTTTCTAGTCCGTTCCTCGGAGTTTTGGTTCCGTTACGACAAAAACCGTGCTAAAACCATTCGTGAAGACCGTTCTAGCCACTTTTGGTATGAAAAGAGTTGCATTTGAGTTTTTCTTAACACCCAAGTCATCCCGTTTGCCCCAAAACTCATGTTTAGCTCGTTTCTAGTCCGTTCCTGGAGTTTTGGTTCCGTTACGACAAACCATGCTAAAACCGTTCGTGAAGACCGTTCTAGCCACTTTTGGTACGAAAAGAGTTGCATTTGAGTTTTTCTTAACACCCAAGTCATCCCGTTTGCCCCAAAACTCATGTTTAGCTTGTTTCTAGTCCGTTCCTAGAGTTTTGGTTCCGGTACGACAAACCGTGCGAAAACCGTTCGTGAAGACCGTTCTAGCCACTTTTGGTACGAAAAGAGTTGCATTTGAGTTTTTCTTAACACCCAAGTCATCCCTTTTGACCCAAAACTCATGTTTAGCTCGTTTCTAGTCCGTTCTCGGAGTTTTGGTTCCGTGACGACAAACCGTGCTAAAACCGTTCGTGAAGACCGTTCTTCTAGCCACTTTTGGTATGAAAAGAGTTGCATTTGAGTTTTTCTTAACACCCAAGTCATCCCGTTTGACCCAAAACTCATGTTTAGCTCGTTTCTAGTCCGTTCCTAGAGTTTTGGTTCCGTTACGACAAACCGTGCTAAAACCGTTCGTGAAGACAGTTCTAGCCACTTTTGGTACGAAAAGAGTTGCATTTGAGTTTTTCTTAACACCCAAGTCATCCCGTTTGACCCAAAACTCATGTTTAGCTCGTTTCTAGTCCGTTCTCAGTTTTGGTTCCGACAAAACCGTGCGCTAAAACCGTTCGTGAAGACCGTTCTAGCCACTTTTGGTACGAAAAGAGTTGTATTTGAATTTTTCTTAACACCCAAGTCATCCCGTTTGCCCCAAAACTCATGTTTAGCTTGTTTCTAGTCCGTTCCTAGAGTTTTGGTTCCGGTACGACAAACTGTGCGAAAACCGTTCGTGAAGACCGTTCTAGCCACTTTTGGTACGAAAAGAGTTGCATTTGAGTTTTTCTTAACACCCAAGTCATCCCGTTTGACCCAAAACTCATGTTTAGCTCGTTTCTAGTCCGTTCTCGGAGTTTTGGTTCCATTACAACAAACCGTGCTAAAACCGTTCGTGAAGACAGTTCAAGCCACTTTTGGTACGAAAAGAGTTGCATTTGAGTTTTTCTTAACACCCAAGTCATCCCGTTTGACCCAAAACTCATGTTTAGCTCATTTCTAGTCCGTTCCTAGAGTTTTGGTTCCAGTATGACAAACTGTGCGAAAACCGTTCGTGAAGACCGTTCTAGCCACTTTTGGTACGAAAAGAGTTGCATTTGAGTTTTTCTTAACACCCAAGTCATCCCGTTTGACCCAAAACTCATGTTTAGCTCGTTTCTAGTCCGTTCTGGAGTTTTGGTTCCGTGACCAAAAACGTGCTAAAACCGTTCGTGAAGACTCTTCTAGCCACTTTTGGTACGAATTGAGTTGCATTTGAGTTTTTCTTAACACCCAAGTCATCCCGTTTGCCCCAAAACTCATGTTTAGCTCGTTTCTAGTCCGTTCCTAGAGTTTTGGTTCCGGTACGACAAACCGTGCGAAAACCGTTCGTGAAGACCGTTCTAGCCACTTTTGGTATGAAAAGAGTTGTATTTGAGTTTTTCTTAACACCCAAGTCATCCCTTTTGCCCCAAAACTCATGTTTAGCTCGTTTCTAGTCCGTTCCTGGAGTTTTGGTTTTGGTACGACAAACTGTACGAAAACCGTTCGTGAAGACTATTCTAGCCACTTTTGGTATGAAAAGAGTTGCATTTGAGTTTTTCTTAACACCCAAGTCATCCCGTTTGACCCAAAACTCATGTTTAGCTCGTTTCTAGTCCGTTCCTGGAGTTTTGGTTCCGGTACGACAAACTCTGCGAAAACCGTTCGTGAAGACCGTTCTAGCCACTTTTGGTACGAAAAGAGTTGTATTTGAATTTTTCTTAACACCCAAGTCATCTTGTTTGCCCCAAAACTCATGTTTTGCTTGTTTCCAGCCTGTTCTCGGTGTTTTGGTTCCGGTACGACAAACTGTGCGAAAACCATTCGTGAAGACAGTTCAAGCCACTTTTGGTATGAAAAGAGTTGCATTTGAGTTTTTCTTAATACCCAATGCATCCCGTTTGACCCAAAACTCATGTTTAGCTCGTTTCGAGTCCGTTCCCGGAGTTTTGCTTCCGTTATGACAAACCGTGAGAAAACCATTCGTGAAGACAGTTCAAGCCACTTTTGGTACGAAAAGAGTTGCATTTGAGTTTTTCTTAACACCCAAGTCATCCCGTTTGACCCAAAACTCATGTTTAGCTCGTTTCTAGTCCGTTCCTAGAGTTTTGGTTCCGTTACGACAAACCGTGCTAAAACCGTTTGTGAAGACCGTTCTAGCCACTTTTGGTACGAAAAGAGTTGCATTTGAGTTTTTCTTAACACCCAAGTCATCCCGTTTGCCCAAAACTCATGTTTAGCTCGTTTCTAGTCCGTTCCTAGAGTTTTGGTTCCGTGACGACAAAACCGTGCAAAACCGTTCGTGAAGACCGTTCTAGCCACTTTTGGTACGAAAAGAGTTGCATTTGAGTTTTTCTTAACACCCAAGTCATCCCGTTTGACCCAAAACTCATGTTTAGCTCGTTTCTAGTCCGTTCCTAGAGTTTTGGTTCCGTGACCCAAAACCGTGCTAAAACCGTTCGTGAAGACCGTTCTAGCCACTTTTGGTACGAAAAGAGTTGCATTTGAGTTTTTCTTAACACCCAAGTCATCCCGTTTGCCCCAAAACTCATGTTTAGCTCGTTTCTAGTCCGTTCCTGGAGTTTTGGTTCCGGTATGACAAACTGTGCGAAAACCGTTCGTGAAGACCGTTCTAGCCACTTTTGGTATGAAAAGAGTTGTATTTGAGTTTTTCTTAACACCCAAGTCATCCCTTTTGCCCCAAAACTCATGTTTAGCTCGTTTCTAGTCTGTTCCTGGAGTTTTGGTTTTGGTACGACAAACTGTACGAAAACCGTTCGTGAAGACTATTCTAGCCACTTTTGGTATGAAAAGAGTTGCATTTGAGTTTTTCTTAACACCCAAGTCATCCCGTTTGACCCAAAACTTATGTTTAGCTCGTTTCTAGTCCGTTCCCGGAGTTTTGGTTCCGTTACGACAAACCGTGCTAAAACCGTTTGTGAAGACTTTTATAGCCATTTTTGGTATGAAAAGAGTTGCATTTGAATTTTTCTCAACACCCAAGTCATCCCGCCCAAAACTCATGTTTAGCTCGTTTCTAGGAGTTTTGGTTCTCATATGACAAAGTGTGCGAAAATTATTCGTGAAGACCGTTCTAGCCACCTTTGGTACGTAAAGAGTTGTATTTGAATTTTTCTTAACACCCAAGTCATCCTGTTTGCCTCAAAACTCATGTTTAGCTCGTTTCCAGCCTGTTCCTGGAGTTTTGGTTTCGGTACGACAAACTGTGCGAAAACCATTCGTGAAGACAGTTCAAGCCACTTTTGGTACGAAAAGAGTTGCATTTGAGTTTTTCTTAACACCCAAGTCATCCCGTTTGACCCAAAACTCATGTTTAGCTCGTTTCTAGTCCGTTCTCGGAGTTTTGGTTCCGTTACGACAAACCGTACTAAAACCGTTCGTGAAGACTGTTATAGCCATTTTTGGTATGAAAAGAGTTGCATTTGAGTTTTTCTTAACACCCAAGTCATCCCGTTTGACCCAAAACTCATGTTTAGCTCGTTTCTAGTCCGTTCCTGGAGTTTTGGTTCCGGTACGACAAACTCTGCGAAAACCGTTCGTGAAGACCGTTCTAGCCACTTTTGGTACGAAAAGAGTTGTATTTGAATTTTTCTTAACACCCAAGTCATCTTGTTTGCCCCAAAACTCATGTTTTGCTCGTTTCTAGTCCGTTCCTGGAGTTTTGGTTCCGGTACGACAAACTGTGCGAAAACCATTCGTGAAGACCGTTCTAGCCACTTTTGGTATGAAAAGAGTTGCATTTGAGTTTTTCTTAACACCCAAGGCATCCCGTTTGACCCAAAACTCATGTTTAGCTCGTTTCTAGTCCGTTCCCGGAGTTTTGATTCCGTTATGACAAACCGTGCGAAAACCGTTCGTGAAGACAGTTCAAGCCACTTTTGGTACGAAAAGAGTTGCATTTGAGTTTTTCTTAACACCCAAGTCATCCCGTTTGACCCAAAACTCATGTTTAGCTCGTTTCTAGTCCGTTCCCGGAGTTTTGGTTCCGTTACGACAAACCGTGCTAAAACCATTTGTGAAGACCGTTCTAGCCACTTTTGGTACGAAAAGAGTTGCATTTGAGTTTTTCTTAACACCCAAGTCATCCCGTTTGCCCCAAAACTCATGTTTAGCTCGTTTCTAGTCCGTTCCTGGAGTTTTGGTTCCGGTACGACAAACTGTGCGAAAATCATTCGTGAAGACCATTCTAGCCACTTTTGGTATGAAAAGAGTTGCATTTGAGTTTTTCTTAACACCCAAGTCATCCCGTTTGCCCCAAAACTCATGTTTAGCTCGTTTCTAGTCCGTTCCTGGAGTTTTGGTTCCGGTACGACAAACTGTGCGAAAAATCATTCGTGAAGACAGTTCAAGCCACTTTTGGTACGAAAAGAGTTGCATTTGAGTTTTTCTTAACACCCAAGGCATCCCGTTTGACCCAAAACTCATGTTTAGCTCGTTTCTAGTCCGTTCCCGGAGTTTTGGTTCCGTTACGACAAACCGTGCTAAAACCATTTGTGAAGACCGTTCTAGCCACTTTTGGTACGAAAAGAGTTGCATTTGAGTTTTTCTTAACACCCAAGTCATCCCTTTTGCCCCAAAACTCATGTTTAGCTTTTCTAGTCTCAACGTTCCTCAGTTTTGGTTCCGAGTTTTGGTTCCGTACACAAACTGTGCGAAAACCGTTCGTGAAGACCGTTCTAGCCACTTTTGGTATGAAAAGAGTTGCATTTGAGTTTTTCTTAACACCCAAGTCATCCCATTTGACCCAAAACTCATGTTTAGCTCGTTTCTAGTCCGTTCTCGGAGTTTTGGTTCCGTTACGACAAACCGTGCTAAAACCGTTCGTGAAGATAGTTCAAGCCACTTTTGGTACGAAAAGAGTTGCATTTGAGTTTTTCTTAACACCCAAGTCATCCCATTTGACCCAAAACTCATGTTTAGCTCGTTTCTAGTCCGTTCTCGGAGTTTTGGTTCCGTTACGACAAACCGTACTAAAACCGTTCGTGAAGACTGTTATAGCCATTTTTGGTATGAAAAGAGTTGCATTTGAGTTTTTCTTAACACCCAAGTCATCTCGTTTGCCCCAAAACTCATGTTTAGCTCGTTTCTAGTCAATTCCTGGAGTTTTGGTTCCGGTACGACAAACTGTGCGAAAACCGTTCGTGAAGACCGTTCTAGCCACTTTTGGTATGAAAAGAGTTGCATTTGAGTTTTTCTTAACACCCAAGTCATCCTGTTTGACCCAAAACTCATGTTTAGCTCGTTTCTTGTCCGTTCCTGGAGTTTTGGTTCCGTGACCCAAAACCGTGCTAAAATCGTTCGTGAAGACTGTTCTAGCCACTTTTGGTACGAATTGAGTTGCATTTGAGTTTTTCTTAACACCCAAGTCATCCCGTTTGCCCCAAAACTCATGTTTAGCTCGTTTCTAGTCCGTTCCTAGAGTTTTGGTTCCGGTACGACAAACTATGCGAAAACCGTTCGTGAAGACCGTTCTAGCCACTTTTGGTACGAAAAGAGTTGTATTTCAGTTTTTCTTAACACCCAAGTCATCCCTTTTGCCCCAAAACTCACAATTAGCTCGTTTCTAGTCTGTTCCTGGAGTTTTGGTTTGGTACGACAAACTGTACGAAAACCGTTCGTGAAGACTATTCTAGCCACTTTTGGTATGAAAAGAGTTGCATTTGAGTTTTTATTAACACCCAAGTCATCCCGTTTGACCCAAAACTTATGTTTAGCTCGTTTCTAGTCCGTTCTCGGAGTTTTGGTTCCGTTACGACAAATCGTACTAAAACCGTTCGTGAAGACTGTTATAGCCACTTTTGGTATGAAAAGAGTTGCATTTGAATTTTTCTCAACACCCAAGTCATCCCGCCCGTTCCAGGAGTTTTGGTTCTCATATGACAAAGTGTGCGAAAATTATTCGTGAAGACCGTTCTAGCCACCTTTGGTACGTAAAGAGTTGTATTTGAATTTTTCTTAACACCCAAGTCATCCCGTTTGCCTCAAAACTCATGTTTAGCTCGTTTCCAGTTTGTTCTGGAGTTTTGGTTTTGGTACGGTACGACAAACCGCCGTGCGAAAACCGTTCGTGAAGACAGTTCAAGCCACTTTTGGTACGAAAAGAGTTGCATTTGAGTTTTTCTTAACACCCAAGTCATCCCGTTTGACCCAAAACTCAAGTTTAACTCGTTTCTAGTCCGTTCTCAGAGTTTTGGTTCCGTTATGACAAACCGTACTAAAACCGTTCGTGAAGACTGTTATAGCCATTTTTGGTATGAAAAGAGTTGCATTTGAGTTTTTCTTAACACCCAAGTCATCCCGTTTGACCCAAAACTCATGTTTAGCTCGTTTCTAGTCAATTCCTGGAGTTTTGGTTCCGGTACGACAAACTCTGCGAAAACCGTTCGTGAAGACCGTTCTAGCCACTTTTGGTACGAAAAGAGTTGTATTTGAATTTTTCTTAACACCCAAGTCATCTTGTTTGCCCCAAAACTCATGTTTTGCTTGTTTCCAGCCTGTTCCTGGAGTTTTGGTTCCGGTACGACAAACTGTGCGAAAACCATTCGTGAAGACAGTTCAAGCCACTTTTGGTATGAAAAGAGTTGCATTTGAGTTTTTCTTAACACCCAAGGCATCCCGTTTGACCCAAAACTCATGTTTAGCTCGTTTCTAGTCCGTTCCCGGAGTTTTGATTCCGTTATGACAAACCGTGCGAAAACCGTTCGTGAAGACAGTTCAAGCCACTTTTGGTACGAAAAGAGTTGCATTTGAGTTTTTCTTAACACCCAAGTCATCCCGTTTGACCCAAAACTCATGTTTAGCTCGTTTCTAGTCCGTTCCTGGAGTTTTGGTTCCGTTACGACAAACCGTGCTAAAACCGTTTGTGAAGACCGTTCTAGCCACTTTTGGTACGAAAAGAGTTGCATTTGAGTTTTTCTTAACACCCAAGTCATCCCGTTTGACCCAAAACTCATGTTTAGCTCGTTTCTAGTCCGTTCTCGAGTTTTGGTTCCGTGACGACAAACCGTGCTAAAACCGTTCGTGAAGACCGTTCTAGCCACTTTTGGTATAAAAAGAGTTGCATTTGAGTTTTTCTTAACACCCAAGTCATCCCGTTTGACCCAAAACTCATGTTTAGCTTGTTTCTAGTCCGTTCCTAGAGTTTTGGTTCCGTTACGACAAACTCGTGCGAAAACCGTTCGTGAAGACCGTTCTAGCCACTTTTGGTACGAAAAGAGTTGTATTTGAATTTTTCTTAACACCCAAGTCATCCCTTTTGCCCCAAAACTCATGTTTAGCTTGTTTCTAGTCCGTTCCGGAGTTTTGGTTTCGTTACAACAAACCGTGCGAAAACCATTCGTGAAGACAGTTCTAGCCACTTTTGGTATGAAAAGAGTTGCATTTGAGTTTTTCTTAACACCCAAGTCATCCCGTTTGACCCAAAACTCATGTTTAGCTCATTTCTAGTCCGTTCCCGGTTTTGGTTCCGTTATGACAAACCATGAGAAAACCGTTCGTGAAGACCGTTCAAGCCACTTTTGGTACGAAAAGAGTTGCATTTGAGTTTTTCTTAACACCCAAGTCATCCCGTTTGACCCAAAACTCATGTTTAGCTCGTTTCTAGTCCGTTCCTCGGAGTTTTGGTTCCGTGACGACAAAACCGTGCTAAAATCGTTCGTGAAGACTCTTCTAGCCACTTTTGGTACAAAAAGAGTTGCATTTGAGTTTTTCTTAACACCCAAGTCATCCCGTTTGCCCCAAAACTCATGTTTAGCTCGTTTCTAGTCCATTCCTAGAGTTTTGGTTCCGGTACGACAAACTGTGCGAAAACCGTTCGTGAAGACCGTTCTAGCCACTTTTGGTACGAAAAGAGTTGTATTTGAGTTTTTCTTAACACCCAAGTCATCCCGTTTGCCCCAAAACTCATGTTTAGCTCGTTTCTAGTCCGTTCCTGGAGTTTTGGTTTCGGTACGACAAACTGTACGAAAACCGTTCGTGAAGACTGTTCTAGCCACTTTTGGTATGAAAAGAGTTGCATTTGAGTTTTTCTTAACACCCAAGTCATCCCGTTTGACCCAAAACTCATGTTTAGCTCGTTTCTAGTCCGTTCTCGGAGTTTTGGTTCCGTTACAACAAATCGTATGCTAAAACCGTTCATGAAGACCGTTCTAGCCATTTTTGGTATGAAAAGAGTTGCATTTGAATTTTTCTCAACACCCAAGTCATCCCGTTTAGCTCCTAGTCCGTTCCAGGAGTTTTGGTTCTCATATGACAAAGTGTGCGAAAATTATTCGTGAAGACCGTTCTAGCCACCTTTGGTACGTAAAGAGTTGTATTTGAATTTTTCTTAACACCCAAGTCATCCCGTTTGCCTCAAAACTCATGTTTAGCTCGTTTCTAGTCCGTTCCTGGAGTTTTGGTTCCGGTACGACAAACCGTGCGAAAACCATTCGTGAAGACAGTTCAAGCCACTTTTGGTACGAAAAGAGTTGCATTTGAGTTTTTCTTAACACCCAAGTCATCCCGTTTGACCCAAAACTCATGTTTAGCTCGTTTCTAGTCCGTTCCTGGAGTTTTGGTTCCGTTACGACAAACCGTACTAAAACCGTTCGTGAAGACTGTTATAGCCACTTTTGGTATGAAAAGAGTTGCATTTGAGTTTTTCTTAACACCCAAGTCATCCCGTTTGACCCAAAACTCATGTTTAGCTCGTTTCTAGTCAATTCCTGGAGTTTTGGTTCCGGTACGACAAACCCTGCGAAAACCGTTCGTGAAGACCGTTCTAGCCACTTTTGGTACGAAAAGAGTTGCATTTGAGTTTTTCTTAACACCCAAGTCATCCCGTTTGCCCCAAAACTCATGTTTAGCTCGTTTCTAGTTCGTTCCTAGAGTTTTGGTTCCGGTACGACAAACTGTGCAAAAACCGTTCGTGAAGACCATTCTAGCCACTTTTGGTACGAAAAGAGTTGTATTTGAGTTTTTCTTAACACCCAAGTCATCCCTTTTGCCCCAAAACTCACAATTAGCTCGTTTCTAGTCTGTTCCGGAGTTTTGGTTTCGGTACGACAAACCGTGCGAAAACCGTTCGTGAAGACTGTTCTAGCCACTTTTGGTATGAAAAGAGTTGCATTTGAGTTTTTATTAACACCCAAGTCATCCCGTTTGACCCAAAACTTATGTTTAGCTCGTTTCTAGTCCGTTCTCAGAGTTTTGGTTCCGTTACGACAAACCGTACTAAAACCGTTCGTGAAGACCGTTATAGCCATTTTTGGTATGAAAAGAGTTGCATTTGAGTTTTTCTTAACACCCAAGTCATCCCGTTTGACCCAAAACTCATGTTTAGCTCGTTTCTAGTCAATTCCTGGAGTTTTGGTTCCGTACGACAAACTCTGCGAAAACCGTTCGTGAAGACCGTTCTAGCCACTTTTGGTACGAAAAGAGTTGTATTTGAATTTTTCTTAACACCCAAGTCATCTTGTTTGCCCCAAAACTCATGTTTTGCTTGTTTCCAGCCTGTTCCTGGAGTTTTGGTTCCGGTACGACAAACTGTGCGAAAACCATTCGTGAAGACAGTTCAAGCCACTTTTGGTACGAAAAGAGTTGCATTTGAGTTTTTCTTAACACCCAAGGCATCCCGTTTGACCCAAAACTCATGTTTAGCTCGTTTCTAGTCCGTTCCCGGAGTTTTGCTTTCGTTATGACAAACCGTGCGAAAACCGTTCGTGAAGACAGTTCAAGCCACTTTTGGTACGAAAAGAGTTGCATTTGAGTTTTTCTTAACACCCAAGTCATCCCGTTTGACCCAAAACTCATGTTTAGCTCATTTCTAGTCCGTTCCCGGAGTTTTGGTTCCGTTACGACAAACCGTGCAAAAACCGTTTGTGAAGACCGTTCTAGCCACTTTTGGTACAAAAAGAGTTGCATTTGAGTTTTTCTTAACACCCAAGTCATCCTGTTTGACCCAAAACTCATGTTTAGCTCGTTTCTAGTCCGTTCCTGGAGTTTTGGTTCCGTGACCCAAAACCGTGCTAAAATCGTTCGTGAAGACCGTTCTAGCCACTTTTGGTACGAAAAGAGTTGCATTTGAGTTTTTCTTAACACCCAAGTCATCCCGTTTGCCCCAAAACTCATGTTTAGCTCGTTTCTAGTTCGTTCCTGGAGTTTTGGTTCCGTACGACAACAAAGTGTGCGAAAACCGTTCGTGAAGACCGTTCTAGCCACTTTTGGTACGAAAAGAGTTGTATTTGAGTTTTTCTTAACACCCAAGTCATCCCTTTTGCCCCAAAACTCACAATTAGCTCGTTTCTAGTCTGTTCCTGGAGTTTTGGTTTCGGTACGACAAACTGTACGAAAACCGTTCGTGAAGACTGTTCTAGCCACTTTTGGTATGAAAAGAGTTGCATTTGAGTTTTTATTAACACCCAAGTCATCCCGTTTGACCCAAAACTTATGTTTAGCTCGTTTCTAGTCCGTTCTCAGAGTTTTGGTTCCGTTACGACAAACCGTACTAAAACCATTCGTGAAGACTGTTATAGCCATTTTTGGTATGAAAAGAGTTGCATTTGAGTTTTTCTTAACACCCAAGTCATCCTGTTTGACCCAAAACTCATGTTTAGCTCGTTTCTAGTCAATTCCTGGAGTTTTGGTTCCGGTACGACAAACTCTGCGAAAACCGTTCGTGAAGACCGTTCTAGCCACTTTTGGTACGAAAAGAGTTGTATTTGAATTTTTCTTAACACCCAAGTCATCTTGTTTGCCCCAAAACTCATGTTTTGCTTGTTTCCAGCCTGTTCTCGGTGTTTTGGTTCCGGTACGACAAACTGTGCGAAAACCATTCGTGAAGACAGTTCAAGCCACTTTTGGTACGAAAAGAGTTGCATTTGAGTTTTTCTTAACACCCAAGGCATCCCGTTTGACCCAAAACTCATGTTTAGCTCGTTTCTAGTCCGTTCCCGGAGTTTTGCTTTCGTTATGACAAACCGTGCGAAAACCGTTCGTGAAGACAGTTCAAGCCACTTTTGGTACGAAAAGAGTTGCATTTGAGTTTTTCTTAACACCCAAGTCATCCCGTTTGACCCAAAACTCATGTTTAGCTCATTTCTAGTCCGTTCCCGAGTTTTGGTTCCGTTACGACAAACCGTGCTAAAACCGTTTGTGAAGACCGTTCTAGCCACTTTTGGTACAAAAAGAGTTGCATTTGAGTTTTTCTTAACACCCAAGTCATCCCGTTTGACCCAAAACTCATGTTTAGCTCGTTTCTAGTCCGTTCCTGGAGTTTTGGTTCCGTGACCCAAAACCGTGCTAAAATCGTTCGTGAAGACTGTTCTAGCCACTTTTGGTACGAATTGAGTTGCATTTGAGTTTTTCTTAACACCCAAGTCATCCCGTTTGCCCCAAAACTCATGTTTAGCTCGTTTCTAGTTCGTTCCTAGAGTTTTGGTTCCGGTACGACAAACTGTGCGAAAACCGTTCGTGAAGACCGTTCTAGCCACTTTTGGTATGAAAAGAGTTGTATTTCAGTTTTTCTTAACACCCAAGTCATCCCTTTTGCCCCAAAACTCACAATTAGCTCGTTTCTAGTCTGTTCCTGGAGTTTTGGTTTCGGTACGACAAACTGTACGAAAACCGTTCGTGAAGACTGTTCTAGCCACTTTTGGTATGAAAAGAGTTGCATTTGAGTTTTTATTAACACCCAAGTCATCCCGTTTGACCCAAAACTTATGTTTAGCTCGTTTCTAGTCCGTTCTCGGAGTTTTGGTTCCGTTACGACAAATCGTACTAAAACCGTTCGTGAAGACTGTTATAGCCATTTTTGGTATGAAAAGAGTTGCATTTGAATTTTTCTCAACACCCAAGTCATCCCGTTTGCCCCAAAACTCATGTTTAGCTCGTTCCAGGAGTTTTGGTTCTCATATGACAAAGTGTGCGAAAATTATTCCTGAAGTCCGTTCTAGCCACCTTTGGTACGAAAAGAGTTGTATTTGAATTTTTCTTAACACCCAAGTCATCCCGTTTGCCTCAAAACTCATGTTTAGCTCGTTTCCAGTCCGTTCCTGGAGTTTTGGTTTCGGTACGACAAACTGTGCGAAAACCATTCGTGAAGACAGTTCAAGCCACTTTTGGTACGAAAAGAGTTGCATTTGAGTTTTTCTTAACACCCAAGTCATCCCGGTTGACCCAAAACTCAAGTTTAACTCGTTTCTAGTCCGTTCTCAGAGTTTTGGTTCCGTTACGACAAACCGTACTAAAATTCCGTGAAGACCGTTATAGCCATTTTTGGTATGAAAAGAGTTGCATTTGAGTTTTTCTTAACACCCAAGTCATAGCCAGTCAATTTTGGTATGAAAAGAGTTGCATTTGAGTTTTTCTTAACACCCAAGTCATCTAGTTACCGGGATTTGACCCAAAAGACTCATGTTTAGCTCATTTCTACCACTTGCGGTCAATTCCTCGGAGTTTTGGTTCACACACGTACGAGGGAGAAGCGACAAACTAGGTCCGCGAAAACGAGAGCGTGGAGGGGACGGTGAAAGACGTGGATTGTAGCCACTTTTGGTATGTGCTTTCCGAAAGACGAGTTGTTCACGCACACATAGACATGGGCCGAATACTCCTATTCGCCCAATAGCCGACAAAAGGCCTCTAGCAAGGCATGACAACTCCTATGCGTACGCAAATGATCATATCGACGAACCACTACGACCATATACAAGTTACTCCCTTGCCTCATGATATATGGTTCAACTCGTGGGTTAACACTTAACCCAAGCACGGCCATGCATTTGTTGATCCAATCACTTGAGTGATCCAAGTGATATCTCTCTCATTAGAGAGGGGCAAGTCCCATCTTGATTGTCTATGTCTCGCAGATGCTTCTCGACAAACCCGAAGACATCCTTTATAACTACCCAAAGGACGGAGTAGCGTTTGTCGGTCCCTAAGCAAGTCGATACACATCTCGAGTACATACAACAATCTCGTGTCGAAGGACATAACGTATATGATGTGTATAGAGACAATCTCATGTCGGGTCATCCCACCTACATGTCATACATGTGCCCACATTATTAGTTCGACATCTCCATGTCCATGACTTGTGAAACATAGTCATCAACTAATAATGTGCTAGTCTAATATTCATGTGTGTCCTCACATGAACTCCGACCAGGACGAATATAGAATAACCATACTAGTAAAAGAGTTCCACAGTGCAATTCACATAATTGCCAATCAATACAAGTTGTCTTTAATGGATATTCAATGGACACTTTATATATCATGGATACAAAAAAGTAATATCATCATCTCTATGATTACCTCTAGGGCATATTCCCAACAGTCTCCCACTTGCACTAGAGTTAATCTCTAATATGTCTAATCCCCATAGACCTCATGTGCGCCTCATGCTTAGGCCAAAGGAAGAGCCTTTGTCAACGGATCTGCTACATTTAAATCCGTATGTATTTTGCACATTTTAATTTCACCTTCACTGATGAACTATCGAATGAGGTGAAATTTCCGCTGTACATGTTTGTTCTTCTGGTGATTCCTTGGCTCCTTAGCCTGCGCTATCGCCCCATCAATGGGCTAGCCGCATTAGGAAACACACCAAGATCAATGAGGAAACGCCTCATCCAAACACCTTCCTTTGCAGCTTCCGAAGCTGCAATGTACTCGGCTTCTGTTGTAGAATCGGACACCTGTCTCCCCGCTTGGAACTTTTCCAGCCTTATCGCACCACCGTTTACCGTGAACACAAAACCCGATTGAGATTGTGAATCATCTACATCGTTTGGAAGCTAGCATCGGTGTAACCATTTACAACGAGCTCTTCCTCACCTCCATAGATCGAACTCATCCTTAGTTCTTCTCAAGTACTTAAGGATGTTTTTAACCAACCCGGGACTCTCACCAGGATTTCCTTGGTACCGCCGCAACACTTAGAGCATATGAGACATCTCGGGCGAGTACATATCATGGCATACATGATGGAACCGACCGCCAAGCATATGGAACCTTACTCATGCGTTTGCGCTCTTCATCTGATGAAGGACATTGCTTGTCGCTAAAGCGCATACCATGTGACATAGGCAAGAACCCTTTCTTGGATTGCTCCATGTTGAACCGTTTCAACACCTTGTCAATATATGTATCTTGGCATAATCCTATTAGCCTTTTCGACCTATCTCTATAGATCTTAATGCCCAAGATGTATGCTGCATCTCCCAAATCCTTCATAGAAAAACTATTATTCAAGAAGTCTTTACAGATTGCAACATAGGAATGTCATTCCCAATCAATAGTATGTCATCCACATACAAGATTAGAAATACAACAAATAGCGCCCACTAGCCTTTTGGTAAACACAAGGCTCTTCTTCATCCCGACGGAAGCCAAACCCTTTGACAACCTCATCAAAACGAATGTTCCAACTCCGAGATGCTTGCTTTAACCCATAAATAGATTTCTTAAGCTTGCATATTTTTCCAAAGCATTATTTGGATCAACAAAACCTTCGGCCGTATCATATACACGTCCTCTTCCAAATTTCCATTTAGAAAGGCTGTTTTAACATCCATCTCGCCAAATTTCATAATCGAAATAGGCAAACCTATTGCTAGAATGATCCGGATAGATTTAAGCATTGCTACTGGAGAGAATGTCTCGTCGTAGTCAATTCCTTGAACTTGCCGAAAACCTTTTGCGACAAGTCGAGCTTTATAGACGTGAACATTTCCGTCCATATCTTTCTTCTTTTTATAGATCCATTTGCACTCGATGGGTCTAACACCATCGCGGGTCAACCAAGTTCCAAACTTGATTATTTCCCATGGAATCTATCTCGGATCTCATGGCACTCGCCATTGCTCGGAATCTCGAGTCCATCATAGCTTCGCGTATGTTGCAGTTCGTCATCGTCCAACAATAACAGATCCCCATGCAATTCGCGAAGTCTTGCCGATCTTCGTGGTTGTGGAGGTGTTTCAAAGGTGGCCACGGGCATCTCAACTTGTTCTCGCTACATTAGCATCACTCGTAGAGTCCTTCTCGATCGGCTCATCTTGAACTTCTTCAAGATACACCTTTTGTCCACTCTTCTCTCTTTTGAGAAACTCTTTCTCTAAGAACACACCGTTTCGAGCAACAAACACTTTGCCCTCTCGAGCGGTTGTAGAAGTAATATCCTAAAGTTTCCTTTGGATATCCCACGAAAAAACACTTGTCCGATTTGGGTGTTAGCTTATCTCGATATAAGCCGTTTGACATAAACCTCACAACCCCAAATTTTTAGAAAAGACAAACTAGGACTCTTCCCAGTCCATATCTCATATGGTGTCTTAACTACGGACTTAGATGGTACTCTATTCAATGTGAAAGCGGCTGTTTCTAGAGCATATCCCCAAAACGATAAAGGTAGGTCCGATCGGCTCATCATAGACCGAACCATGTCCAACAAAGTCCGATTACGCCGCTCGTACACGCCATTTCTCCGTGCGTTCCAGTGGCGTAAGTCGTGGAACAATTCCGCAACTCTTAAGATGATTGCTAAACTCATGACTCAAATATTCGCCTCCACGATCGATCGCAAGGCCTTAATTTTCTTGCCACGTTGGTTCTCTACTTCATTCTGAAATTCTTTGAACTTTTCAAATGTTTCGCACTTATGCTTCATTAGGTAGACATAGCCATATCTACTAAAGTCATCGTAAAAGTTATGAAGTATTGAAAACCGCCTCTAGCCGTCGTGCTCATTGGTCCACATACCGTAACATCCCAAAAATCCGAACTACAAAATTTTTTCTAAATAAACCTTTGTTTGTTGCCTGTCTTGTACGAAACCCTATTAGTTCGCATACAAAGTACCTTTGTTTAGTTGTTAAGCATTGCGATGCAACAACATCACATGTGTCTTAATATAGTCCTTAAGCCACATGTGATTAGGACCTTAGGGAAACCCCCCCCTATACTTAAGGATGAGAGTCCATGACCAACCACTCAATGCAAGATGCCCTAGTGATAGCTCCTAGGATATGAACCTAGACCCTAATGATCCTATGCTAAAATTAGTAGCAATGTCACCATGGTGTAATGTTTATACATGTACACCTACCCATAGTATAAACCCTACAACCAACTAGTGCCTAACTAGAGCTAGCTAGTAGTTGCATAATCGCACTAACTGTGACTTAGTGACTAAAACCTATGACCATGACTCCACATGGGGGAGTATTGCTCCTTGACCTTAAGCCATAATAGTAGAACCTATCTAGTACACCAAGAGTCTATCTACTTGACTCTAGTCAAGGTTAGAGACTAGTGGCACCATGCCAACCTAGGAGAATGCCTTTACCCCTGAGAAGGTAGTTGCCAAACTACCTACCCCGACACTAGAAACTACCTACCTTAGCTCGACTAGCTACCTCACCACTCCGATGGATAGACCCCCACTAGACCACCATAGTGAGGCAACCTACTAACTATGCCGACTTAGAAAGAGATGCCCTAGCCCTATGCTTATCACCTAGTGGACCCTCAAGTCGCCATAGAGCTATAAGGAGTATGCCTAGCAGTTAAACCGAGGTGTAATTACCTAGTCAACCACCCATAATCTAGATGCCTAGACAACCTAGATAGAATATCTAGTGCTAAACCGTGAGAGAGGAAATGTCACTCGGAGACCCACTCTTGACCACGTGACGAGTTGACATAGCTCTAGAACTTATCCTCTCGTAAGAGTAGACCTTGGACAAGCAACCCCGCGCTAACTAATTAGGTATCACATTGCCACCTGTAGTGCAAACATGTCTGGCTAACCTACATAGAGTACCTAGTGCTAGCCCTAGAAGGATTGGCATGCCACTCCGAGACCTACCATGCTTACCCGCTGGTTTAGTCTTGAACATGCATAGTATTTGCCAGAATGATTTGGCTCTTATTGGATTTTTGTATTGATTGTGAAATCAACAACCCAACATCTTTTTATTTATACAATAAATAGATGAAATGATATATATGGGAGTAACATCCCAACATGTCCTAAGACCTCCTATGACCACCATGAAAAATGATACATAAAAGACATGGCCTACAAATACATATACCCGTGCACAAGAAAAGAAAAAGTAAATAGAAAAAGAAAAGGAAATAGCAAAGACCATTTCGGCCCACAACCTTAACCCGGCCTCGCTGACCTATCTTCCTCCTCCTTTCTTTTTCCAAATTACAAATTGACCATACCCGGGCGCTCTTCTCCTCTTCTTCCTAAACCGAGCCGCCCAAACACCGCCACCGGCCCATCTTCTTCTCTCACCGCCCAGCCGCCGCCGCCCCAAAGATCGCGGCCCGCTCGGCTCTCGCGTGGAGACAAAGCCGGCGGTCCCCGCCGCCGACGCGCCGTGCCCCGCAGACCGGCCCCACATGTCATAGCCCTCAACTACTCCCTCCTCCGCTTTTTGCCCGGAGCGAAAATCACCGCCGCCGCGCAAATTTGCCTTCGCCTCGGATTCCTCGGGTTCGAAGACTTGGCACCGGTGCGTCCACGCGACGCCAAGCGGCCCGGAGCCGATGGGGCGCTGACAGATGCCCGGCGCCGTGAGCATTTCGCTCTCGTACGCAACGGCCGCGCCTGCGCTGTTCCCCACTACCGATTCCTTGGCCGCGAAGTCGAATTGGAGTGCGCCACCGTCCGCTCGCGCGCCCGGGCCCCACGGCGCCTCGACGCCCTCGGCCGTCCGATGGGCACGGACGCCGAGGATGGACGCCGCCCACCTACCCATGAGCCGCCCGCCTATAAGTACATGGCCCTTGCGCCTCTAGGTTTTCCCGCACCCCGCCGCCGCCGCGCGGCTCTATAACCACCAGCCCACGGAGAGAAGAAGAAGGAAGCGGGAAGGAGAAGAAAGGAGACCGGCGCCGCCGCCGGAGCGCGCCGCGCCATCGACGCCACCCGAGCTCGCGAGGAGAAGGAGCACGCCGGAGCTTCCTCGCCGCTGGACCGCGCCGTACCACTACGCCAAGCCGAACGACGACGCCCGCGCTCGCCTCGTCACGGCCGAACCCCTGCAACGCCTACACGGCACTGTGAGCCATCGATTTCCCCTCGTCCATCCTCCGGACTTGCTCGAACGCCGCCGCGTCTCGCACCAAGAGGCGCAAAGGCAGAGCCGCTATCGGCTCATGGACACCTGCACAAACACCCACACGGACTAGCCCTAGCCATCGGACCACGGCGCCACCATACGCCGCGACCTTGCCCGCCATAAGCTCGTCGCGGCCAAGCCGCCGCAGTGCGCCGCCGTTCCCGGCGAACCGAGGCCCCTGGAACCCATGGACCGCGGATCTGAGTCCGCCGTGGCGCGCCGCACCCCGTGCGCTCGCTAACGGGGAAGATGACCGTGGGAGACGACCTCTCACCGGTGACCACGTCCACACGGGCCGCTCTGGAGCGCCGCCGTGGCGCGATTGCGCCGGCAAGCTCCGGCCGCCTCCATGTCGAGGGCGTGCCGTCGAGCTTTTGCCGTGGGCTGCTGCACGCCGTGGCGTCACCGGAAGGAAGAGATGAGGCCTGGAGGGCCGCCTCGACGAATAGCCGCGCACCGCCATGCCCGCCGGCGCCGCTGCGCGCCTCCGCCGCGTGCTGTGCGCCACCGAGCTCCGTGGTCGTCGCCGGCGAGTGGAACGAGTCCCCCGCAACGTCAATCAACCATTCCGAGTCCCAATTTGGAGCCGCATCGAACAAGTGGACCTTGCCGCTGAGCGCCGTCGCGGCCATGCCACCGCCGCCGCGGCCGGCCTCGCTGACGTCCCTCCGCTAGCACGGGATACCTTGCCGAGTTCGCCAAGCCGACGCGGTGCCGATGCGCACGCCGGCGTTGTCTGAGCCTCGCCACGGCGCCCGAACGCGCCGCCGTCCGCCGGCGGCCATGTCCGTCGCGGACCAGAGCGATGAGGATGAGTTGGGAAAGGAGGAGTCGGAGGGGAGGAGATGGACTTGGTCCATAGGAACCAAGCCCCTGCACCCTGGCCCCGCACCCGCTGGTCCACCGTACGCCACCATCATGGGCCGGATGCCCTGTGGAAGCCAGAGCCGTAGACCCTGTCCACGTGAACCCAGACGGCAGAAGAAGAAAATAGACTAGGTCCACCATAGACCACGCTTGGGTCTATGGACCCGATTTTGGTCCACCATGGACCGGCGTTGCCGGACGCCATAGACCGAGCCCGACCGAACCTTGCACAGCGACGTGGCAGCACCGCAACGCGCCACGTGTCGGCCCGCCCGGCCCAGCCTGTGCCCATCGGGCCCAATATCGGCCCATGTACGGCCCATTACCGCCCATTGGACCGTTGACCGTGTCAATGCCGACGTCGCCAGGACGCCATCATTGCGGACGTCGGGCCGCCACGTCAGCCGCCACGTCACCGACACGTCGCCAGCCGCGCCAACTCAGCCGCCCTCTCTCCGACACATGGCGGTCCCCGTGATGCCACGTGTCGGCCCCACATTAATTCAGCCATTTATTATTTTCGAATATTGTTTAAACTTCGAAAATTCATAACTTATTCATACGAACTCCGAAAATGTGATCTTTATATGTAAATTCATCTAAAATCGAGCCCAACGCAATGGGACTATGTTTGAGTGCATTTGGTTCTTCTATATTTGATTTGCATCTTTGTGGCTTCTATAGGAGTCGCTAACGCGACTATTACGTTTCGGTTTCAGAGTCGATTCGGGCGAGGAACGATCTGAGGATGGAGACTACGAACTCGAGGGAGTGAACCTCGCCGAACGATCATGGAGGAGGACTTGTACCACTACGAGACGGACTTGTACCCCTACTTGTCGGATTTGTACCACTACTTCCTCGACATCGCAGTGTCATGGCAAGACCTTTATTTTAGAGAATCCTATTAGACATTGCATGTTTAGAATCGCTAGCGCTTTATATTTATTCCTTTGCTAGTATATGATGCATGATATTGCCCGAGCTATATTTACCTTGTTCGAAGCCCTTTTACCATGATTACCCAAACCATGCGCTCGCACTTATATATATTACCGCCCTTCTGCGTGCTTGCATTTATTATCACCATACTTATTATAACTCCACTTTGCATTGTATATGTGATGCGGGTGGTGAACCCCTGGGAATGGTTTGGCTTGGGATGCCGGACTTGTGGTTATGGTGATGAGCGGTGTGCTGCGTGAGTCTTGGGTGTGTGGTGAGGGTTGAGTCGGCCGGACAGGGATTACGACGAGCTTCGAGCGAGTCTTGCCGAGGATACGGGGCCGGGTATCCCCGCTTTGTGAGTACCGTGGCGGGTAACCGGTTTGGATTGAGGTGTCCTTGGTGTGAGCTCCTTGGGGTGGAGCCTTGGAAAGGGGGTGCCGTGGCGGACGGTAAAGATTAGCCCATACGGGGGAGACATCGCTGCCCGGCCAAGACCTAAGGACTTGTGTGCTAGTGACCGGATCATTGGACGCCTTACTTTCCACTCGCTCTCCAATGGGAGGGAGCCGGTCTAACCATATGGTAGTATGGATGCCATTACTGTCGGGTGTAAGCGGATAGTGTCGGGAGGTACGGGTGGAGCCCACACCCTCCTTAACCACATAGTGACCCTTTTGGCCTGGTACTATGTTCACGGTCTCGGCGGCCGGGTCGAGTGACGGATGGTATCCATTCTAGGCTTATGGCGATCGGAATGCGCCTAGATGTGGCCGCATCGATGATGGCTATCTTGTGGAATAGTGAAACCTCTGCAGAGTGTATGGTTGATCGATCGATACATAGCTGACTCGTTGGCTATGGACCAGTCCCGTGTGATGCTTGCTTGACTAGGAGAGGAGTCTTCTGCCTTCCTTGGGATATGGGTATGATACATCCGGCTGTGAGCCTGGGAGGCTGCGGGTCGTTGAGGCCTGACGAGAGGGAGTCGTCATGCCGGCCACGTGAAGCGTGGTGGGGTGTGGTGTGTGGGGTGTGAGGTGTGGTGATGTATGGATGGGATGGTGGATGGATGTGTGTGTGGGATTTGGGGAATGTGTTAAACTTGATTATTATTATTATTATATTATACTTGTTGCTACTTCGCATGCGCTAGGATGCAAACCACAGCCAAATATAGGATCGCCAGATCCCTTTATTTTCTCTTTTCCACTAAAGCTCATTCGGTGCTGACCATGACCTGCACACATCTGGCGGTGTGCAGTTTTCCTGTGATGATAGGATTGAAATGATTAGAAGGTCTCGTGCCTGCGCTCAAGTTGGAGTTTGAAGCTGCTTCCGCGTTATTCTTCCACCTTCGCAAGCTGTTCTGGATGTTAGATATACATTGTTTGCGCCAGTGTGGCGTTGTAATTATTAATGTAAACCCTTCTACTTGTACTCTGTATTCTCAGAATCAGATGTATGGGATTGATTATCAACTGATGTATATCATTCTGTGGATTTTCCCTTCGCGGAAAATTGAGGATGTTTCAGTTGGTATCAGCTCCTTGCTTGACCCTAGGACGAGACCCTCAGGTTTGGACGATAGAATAAGATGAACCAGCCCTTCCTTCGGTTATATTACCGACCTTGCACCATTTCGTGCATAGCTTACCTCTTATAATGGATTTGCTAACTATGTTCTTGGACTCCAATGCAAAGGATGGTGATCTTTTAGAAGCATGCCTTCTACCTCAAGCACCATGATGGATACGCCCAAGTTCTACAAGAAGTGCTTCAAGAGTTAGAACCCACGACAATAGACGTGCCACAAATAGGTAGTGCCTAGAAGAGCCGTAGTCTACTATATGATGACCCTGTAGAATCTCCTAGGAAAGGAAACGTCGTACCAAAGCCTTGCACCATTCCTAAGGTAGAAGACACGGTCCTTACCGCTATGCAACTTATTGTCCATACGGCTATTCATGCGTACGAACTCTTCGAGCATGGCCTCCCGCCGTCTATTACCTCGTGCCCTCGATGCCTCCAATAGTGCCATAGGGTAATGGGAAGAAGTTCACCAACGTAAATAGAGAAAGTACCTGACTAATGCCCTACCATTAGAACGGAAGGAAGTTCTTCGACCCCACCTATCTAAATTCTTAGACAAGACTCATCATGATAAGGGGGTAGGAAGAGGATGATTAGAATAAGCCATGTATAGCTAGAAGTTGTGCCATGAAGAGTAGAATGTCTACCATTTTAAGCTACTTACGTATAGTACGTTTTCTCCGCGGATCTCTTGGCGTAGCTACCAAGGATATCGCTTTGTAATAAACCCAATGTAATGAGTGCTTGGTTTTTATCGGATTTTATGGTTCTTCATGCTTCTTTGTATGAGTGTAGGATAGATTTAAATGTTTTTAAATTGTTTAAATCGTCTAAACTCAAGTTAAGATTGTTAATAAATCATGTCATTTGCACATGACTCCTAATCCTTATGACCCATACAACAAGATGCCCAACCACTAACCTGGTAGCTTGAAACTTTGCTCAACCCCTTCAGAAGACACCATGGACAGTGATCAAGGCAGTCGCAAGCCATCCCCAGGACTCAACCCTGAGAAGGGAGAACCCCATGGAACCCCCACTGAAGAACCGTCCAACAAATCTCAGCATGAGCAAGGGAATTCATCTTTGATGAAGCTCCCTACTTTCGATGGAACCGACGAAGATCCTATCACCGCTGTAGACTGGCTGTATGATATGGCAGAAGAGTTAGACTTGACCACCTACACTAAAGAAGAAAGCGTGAAGGTTGCAGCCCATCAACTCATAGGTTCCGCACATACATGGTGGAACACATTCAGCAATGCCCAACCAACATCTCATGGGGAGAGTTCAGCGAAGCCTTTCGCAAACACTATGTACCAGATGATGCAATGGAAGACTTGAAAAGAGAGATTCGAAGCGTAAGGCAAGGAACAGGAAGTGTTCACGAGTACAACATCCGCTTCAACCGCATGTTGTGTTACGCACCTGCCGTACGTGACTCTAAGAAAGATATGGTGTTCTACTACCGTAGGGGCCTAAACGATGGCATCTGAATGGTCCTTGCCGGAAGCACCTACCACACCATTGAAGAAGTAATTAACAAGGCGATTGAGATAGAAGAAGACCTCCTCGAGTATGAGATAGTCGATGGAAGGAAGAGATGCCGCATTGATGGATCATTCAGTGGCTCACTAGCACGACAAATGAGAGCAATCACAGACTCATATCGTACCCAGGCTCGAAGTATGTGGAACGCTACTGCACCTACTTCTACAGGCAGTGTGCCGTTCACTTACTATGGATCCGACCACTCTAACCTCAGGGATGCTGACAACAAAGGATTGAAGACCACTCCGCCAATTCAGAACCTTGGTATAAAGAACCTCGTGGCAATCACAAGTAGCGTGTTTATCACCTGCTATGGATGCGACAAAATGGGCCACATGATCGCCAAGTGCCCCGAGAAAGAAAGACTACCCTACTACAACTCCGTCCTCAATCTAGACAATGATACTGCTAAGCATGTAGTCAAGTATTCAATCTTATCTCGATGTAACATGCTTGAACAAGTCTTCAAGATTGTATGAGAGTTCATCTTATCACTAAATGCAAGGATTTTCCCTCGTACAAGAACGCTTGCGAACGATTCCAAGATCTCCTCGGCATATAGGTATCTCTCGCCTAATCGATTTAAAAATCTATCTCCCCGAGTGCATTGGAAAAACTAGCTTCTTTTCAAAGTATCTTTGCGAAAGTCTTTCATTTCAAAACAGAAGTTTTACCTTGCACATCAACCTTTGATAAAATGCTTGCAAACCAAAAATGGCTCAAGTTTTATTTTAAAATCTTTTGATTTCAACCAAGGAGCCAAACTTATTTTAAATAAAATTCATCTTCAAAATGTTTTGCAACACGTTTGCTAAACCAAATAATTGTGAAAAGGTTTTGTTTGATTGTGAAAACCAAGTTTCACAAAACGAGCAGTAATTGTGAACCAATTTTTAAACTACCCATGTTTCAAATGATTGAAAAGGAGTCACGCTTGTTTGAAGAGTAAAAAAACCCATGTTTCAAAACTATTTGATCTTAAAACACGCTCTGATTTCAAACCTCTTCAAAATCTCCCTTGGGCTTCAAGGCCTACAAAATCACCATCTATTTTAAAATAAGATTTTAGAAAATCATCATGACGATGAGGGTTCAATGAACGACAAATTTCCAATCGATCACTCTAGAATTGCGTATGCATCTTGGATACCCGTACAAAATTTGGATCGAGTCACCAAGTAAAGCAAAGGACTCGCAATACCTTTCGCAAGATCCTTTGGCGGCTACGCCGACTAAAAGCAAGGATAGCAACTACGCTTATCGGAGTAGCGCAATGGGAAGTGTGGTGGGCTCATAACCCACTTGGACCCGGATCGAAATCGGGAGCCTAAACCGCACCTCCGAAATTTAGAAAGACATGATATAGCCTAAACTAATATGTGTTCCTCCCACATGCTAAACCCTGCAATGAAACATCCTACTGTGACAACTCCTCGATCATCGTTGAAGTATCTTTTTGTAAACCCTCAAGATCGACTAAGGATCTAGACAAAGAAATCAAGACTCTACTACTCAATTCTGCAACTCGATGGAGCAACGACATCAAGCTACAAGTAACTAGAAGTTAGATCCGTGAGGAGCATCACCTTACTGTTTCATAGATTACTACACACCTTAAATCTCGGGGACGAGATTCTGATAAGGGGGTAGGACTGTAACATCCCAAAAATCCGAACTACAAAATTTTTTCTAAATAAACCTTTGTTTGTTGCCTGTCTTGTACGAAACCCTATTAGTTCGCATACAAAGTACCTTTGTTTAGTTGTTAAGCATTGCGATGCAACAACATCACATGTGTCTTAATATAGTCCTTAAGCCACATGTGATTAGGACCTTAGGGAAACCCCCCCCTATACTTAAGGATGAGAGTCCATGACCAACCACTCAATGCAGTATGCCCTAGTGATAGCTCCTAGGATATGAACCTAGACCCTAATGATCCTATGCTAAAATTAGTAGCAATGTCACCATGGTGTAATGTTTATACATGTACACCTGCCCATAGTATAAACCCTACAACCAACTAGTGCCTAACTAGAGCTAGCTAGTAGTTGCATAATCGCACTAACTGTGACTTAGTGACTAAAACCTATGACCATGACTCCACATGGGGGAGTATTGCTCCTTGACCTTAAGCCATAATAGTAGAACCTATCTAGTACACCAAGAGTCTATCTACTTGACTCTAGCTGGTTAGAGACTAGTGGCACCATGCCAACCTAGGAGAATGCCTTTACCCCTGAGAAGGTAGTTGCCAAACTACCTACCCCGACACTAGAAACTACCTACCTTAGCTCGACTAGCTACCTCACCACTCCGATGGATAGACCCCCACTAGACCACCATAGTGAGGCAACCTACTAACTATGCCGACTTAGAAAGAGATGCCCTAGCCCTATGCTTATCACCTAGTGGACCCTCAAGTCGCCATAGAGCTATAAGGAGTATGCCTAGCAGTTAAACCGAGGTGTAATTACCTAGTCAACCACCCATAATCTAGATGCCTAGACAACCTAGATAGAATATCTAGTGCTAAACCGTGAGAGAGGAAATGTCACTCGGAGACCCACTCTTGACCACGTGACGAGTTGACATAGCTCTAGAACTTATCCTCTCGTAAGAGTAGACCTTGGACAAGCAACCCTGCTGCTAACTAATTAGGTATCACATTGCCACCTGTAGTGCAAACATGTCTGGCTAACCTACATAGAGTACCTAGTGCTAGCCCTAGAAGGATTGGCATGCCACTCCGAGACCTACCATGCTTACCCGCTGGTTTAGTCTTGAACATGCATAGTATTTGCTGTGAATGATTTGGCTCTTATTGGATTTTTGTATTGATTGTGAAATCAACAACCCAACATCTTTTTATTTATACAATAAATAGATGAAATGATATATATGGGAGTAACATCCCAACATGTCCTAAGACCTCCTATGACCACCATGAAAAATGATACATAACAGACATGGCCTACAAATACATATACCCGTGCACAAGAAAAGAAAACGAAATAGAAAAGAAAAGGAAATAGCAAAGACCATTTCGGCCCACAACCTTAACCCGCCGTGCGACCTATCTTCCTCCTCCTTTCTTTTTCCAAATTTCCGAAACAGCCAGGCGGCCCCGGCCGGGCGCTCTTCTCCTCTTCTTCCTAAACCGAGGCTGGCCCAAACACCGCCACCGCCCATCTTCTTCTCTCACCGGCCCGGCGCCGCATGCCCCCAAAGATCGCGGCCCGCTCGGCTCTCGCGTGGAGACAAAGCCGGCAGTCCCCGCCGGCGCGCGCGGGCCCCGCACCGGCCCCACATGTCATAGCCCTCAACTACTCCCCTCCTCTTTTGCCCGGGGAGCGAAAATCACCGCCGCCGCGCCAAATTTGCCTTCGCCTCGGATTCCTCGGGTTCGAAGACTTGCACCGGGTGCGTCCACGCGACGCCTGGCGGCCGGAGCCGACGCCCGACAGATGCCCCGCCGTGAGCATTTCGCTCTCGTACGCAACGGCCGCGCTCAAGCGCTGTTCCCACTACCGATTCCTTGGCCGCGAAGTCGACCGGTGGGTGCGCCACCGTCCCGCTCTCCTGCCGCCCGGGCCCCACGGGCGCCTCGACGCCCTCGGCCGTCCGATGGGCACGGACGCCGAGGATGGACGCCGCCCACCTACCCATGAGCCGCCTGCCTATAAGTACATGGCCCTTGCGCCTCTAGGTTTTCCCGAGACCCCGCCCGCCGGCGCGCTCTATAACCACCGGGCCCACGGAGAAAATGCGCAGAAAAGGAAGCGGGGAAGGAGAAGAAAAAGGAGACCGGCGCCGCCCCGCGGGCCGTCGCAGCCCATCGACGCCACCCGAGCTCGGCGAGGAGAAGGAGCACGCCGGAGCTTCCTCGCCGGCGGACCGCGCCGTACCACTACGCCAAGCCGAACGACGACGCCCGCGCTCGCCTCGTCACGGCCGAACCCCGCAACGCCTACACGGCACCGTGAGCCATCGATTTCCTCGTCCATCCTCCGGACTTGCTCCCGAACGCCGCCGCGTCTCGCACCAAGAGCGCAAAGCGGGCCGCTATCGGCTCATGGACACTGCACAAACACCCACACGGACTAGCCCTAGCCATCGGACCACGGCGCCACCATACGCCGCGACCTTGCCCGCCATAAGCTCGTCGCGGCCAAGCCGCGCAGTCGCCGCCGTTCCCGGCGAACCGAGGCCCCGGAACCCATGGACCGCGGATCTCGAGTCCGCCGTGGCGCGCCGCACCCCGTGCGCTCGCTAACGGGAAGATGACCGTGGGAGACGACCTCTCACCGGTGACCACGTCCACACGGGCCGCTCTGGAGCGCCGCCGTGGCGCGGTTACGCCGGCAAGCTCCGGCCGCCTCCATGTCGAGGCGTGCCGTCGAGCTTTTGCCGTGGCCGCTGCACGCCGTGGCGTCACCGGAAGGAAGAGATGAGGCTCGGAGGGCCGCCTCGACGAATAGCCGCGCACCGCCATGCCCGCCGGCGCCGCTGCGCGCCTCCGCCGCGTGCTGTGCGCCACCGAGCTCCGTGGTCGTCGCCGGCGAGTGGAACGAGTCCCCGCCGCGTCAATCAACCATTCCGAGTCCCAATTTGGAGCCGCATCGAACAAGTGGACCTTGCCGCCGAGCGCCGTCGCGGCCATGCCACCGCCGCCGCGGCCGTCTCGGGCCGCGTCCCTCCGCTTAGCACGGGATACCTTGCCGAGTTCGCCAAGCCGACGCGGTGCCGATGCGCACGCCGGGCGTTGTACGAGCCTCGCCACGGCGCCGAACGCGCCGCGTCCGCCGGCGGCCATGTCCGTCGCGGACCAGAGCGATGAGGATGAGTTGGGAAAGGAGGAGTCGGAGGGGAGGAGATGGACTTGGTCCATAGGAACCAAGCCCCTGCACCCTGGCCCCGCACCCGCTGGTCCACCGTACGCCACCATCATGGGCCGGATGCCCTGTGGAAGCCAGAGCCGTAGACCCTGTCCACGTGAACCCAGACGGCAGAAGAAGAAAATAGACTAGGTCCACCATAGACCACGCTTGGGTCTATGGACCCAGTACTTTGGTCCACCATGGACCGGCGTTGCCCGCTGACGCCATAGACCGAGCCCGAATCGAACCCAGACAGGCGACGTGGCAGCACCGCAACGCGCCACGTGTCGGCCCGGCCCGGCCCAGTCCAGGCCCATCGGCCCAATATCGGCCCATGTACGGCCCATTACCGGCCCATTGGACCGTTGACCGTGTCAATGCTGACGTCAGCAGTGACGTCATCATTGCTGACGTCGGCTACCACGTCGCCCGCCCGTCACCGACACGTCGCCGGATCGATCGCCAACTCAGCCCTCCCTCTCCGCACATGGCGGGTCCCCGTGATGCCACGTGTCGGCCCCACATTAATTCAGCCATTTATTATTTTCGAATATTGTTTAAACTTCGAAAATTCATAACTTATTCATACGAACTCCGAAAAATGTGATCTTTATATGTAAATTCATCTAAAATCGAGCCCAACGCAATGGGACTATGTTTGAGTGCATTTGGTTCTTCTATATTTGATTTGCATCTTTGTGGCTTCTATAGGAGTCGCTAACGCGACTATTACGTTTCGGTTTCAGAGTCGATTCGGGCGAGGAACGATCTGAGGATGGAGACTACGAACTCGAGGGAGTGAACCTGCTGAACGACTGCGGAGGAGGACTTGTACCACTACGTACGGACTTGTACCCCTACTTCGGATTTGTACCACTACTTCCTCGACATCGCAGTGTCATGGCGGCACCTTTATTTTAGAGAATCCTATTAGACATTGCATGTTTAGAATCGCTAGCGCTTTATATTTATTCCTTTGCTAGTATATGATGCATGATATTGCCGAGCTATATTTACCTTGTTCGAAGCCCTTTTACCATGATTACCCGGCCATGCGTCGCACTTATATATATTACCGCCCTTACGCGTGCTTGCATTTATTATCACCATACTTATTATAACTCCACTTTGCATTGTATATGTGATGCGGGTGGTGAACCCCAGGAATGGTTTGGCTTGGGATGCCGGACTTGTGGTTATGGTGATGAGCGGTGTGCTGCGTGAGTCTTGGGTGTGTGGTGAGGGTTGAGTCGGCCGGACGGGGATTACGACGAGCTTCGAGCGAGTCTTGCCGAGGATACGGCACGGGTATCCCCGCTTTGTGAGTACTGTGGCGGGTAACTGGTTTGGATTGAGGTGTCCTTGGTGTGAGCTCCTTGGGGTGGAGCCTTGGAAAGGGGTGCCGTGGCGGCACGGTAAAAGATTAGCCCATACGGGGAGACATCGCTGTCGGCCAAGACCTAAGGACTTGTGTGCTAGTGGACCGGATCATTGGACGCCTTACTTTCCACTCGCTCTCCAATGGGAGGGGAGCCGGTCTAACCATATGGTAGTATGGATGCCATTACCGTCGGGTGTAAGCGGATAGTGTCGGGAGGTACGGGTGGAGCCCACACCTCCTTAACCACATAGTGACCCTTTTGGCCTGGTACTATGTTCACGGTCTCGCGGCGGGTCGAGTGACGGGATGGTATCCATTCTAGGCTTATGGCGATCGGAATCGCCTAGATGTGGCCGCATCGATGATGGCTATCTTGTGGAATAGTGAAACCTCTGCGAGTGTATGGTTGATCGATCGATACATAGGCGACTCGTTGGCTATGGACCCGTCCGTGTGATGCTTGCTTGACTAGGAGAGGAGTCTTACGCGGCTTCCTTGGGATATGGGTATGATACATCCGGTCCGTGAGCCCGGGAGGCTGCGGGTCGTTGAGGCCTGACGAGAGGAGTCGTCATGCCGGCCACGTGAAGCGTGGTGGGGTGTGGTGTGTGGGGTGTGAGGTGTGGTGATGTATGGATGGGATGGTGGATGGATGTGTGTGTGGGATTTGGGGAATGTGTTAAACTTGATTATTATTATTATTATATTATACTTGTTGCTACTTCGCATGCGCTAGGATGCAAACCACGGCCAAATATAGGATCGCT
>JAENPR010002262.1:0-59739 GCA_018135685.1 Themeda triandra | reverse complement strand
AAAACCGTTTGTGAAACCGTTCTAGCCACTTTTGGTACGAAAAGAGTTGCATTTGAATTTTTCTTAACACCCAAGTCATCCGTTTGCCGCAAAACTCATGTTTAACTCGTTTCTAGTCCGTTCTAGAGTGTTGGTTCCGGTAGGACGAACTCAAGTAAAACCATTTGTGAAGACCGTTCTAGCCAATTTTGGTACGAAAAGAGTTGCATTTGAATTTTTCTTAACACCCAAGTCATCCGTTTGCCCCAAAACTCATGTTTAGCAAATTTCTAGACCGTTCCTAGAGTTTTGGCTCGGGTATGACAAACCATGCGAAACTGTTCGTGAAGACAGTTCTAGCCACATTTGGTATGAAAAGAGTTGCATTTGAATTTTTCTTAACACCCAAGTCATCCCGTTTGCCCCAAAACTCATGTTTAGCTCGTTTCTAGCCTGTTCCTAGAGTTTTGGTTCCGCTACGACAAACTGTGCGAAAACCGTTCGTGAAGACCGTTGTAGCCACATTCGGTACGAAAAGAGTTGCATTTGAATATTTCTTAACACCCAAGTCATTCTATTTGCCCCAAAACTCGTGTTTAGCTCGTTTCTAGTCTATTCCCGGAGTGTTTGTTCCGGTACGGCAAACTGTGCGAAAACCGTTCGTGAAGACGCTGTAGCCACTTTTGGTACAAAAAGAGTTGCATTTGAATATTTCTTAACACCCAAGTCATCCTGTTTGCCCCAAAACTCATGTTAGCTCGTTTCTAGAACATTCCTGGAGTTTTGGTTACGTATGACAAACTATGCAAAAACCGTTCGTGAAAAAACCGTTCTCGCCACTATTGGTATGAAAAGAGCTGCAGTTGAATTTTTCTCAACACCCAAGTCATTCCATTTGCCCCAAAACTCATGTTTAGCGCGTTTCTAGCCCGTTCCTGGAGTGTTGGTTCAAGTAGGACAAACTATGCAAAAACCAATCGTGAAGACCGTTCTAGCCACTTTTGGTACGAAAAGCGTTGCATTTGAATTTTTCTTAACACCCAAGTCATCCCGTTTGCCCCAAAACTTATGTTTAGCTTGTTTCTAGCCCGTTCCTAGAGTTTTGGTTCCGGTACGACACACTGTGCGAAAACCGTTCATGAAGACCGTTCTAGCCACATTTGGTACGAAAAGAGTTGCATTTAAATATTTCTTAACACCCAAGTCATTTTGTTTGCCCCAAAACTCATGTTTAGCTCGTTTCTAGCCTATTACCAGAGTGTTGGTTCCGGTACGAGAAACTGTGCGAAAACCGTTCATGAAGACCGTTGAAGCCACTTTTGGTACTTAAAGAGTTGCATTTGAATGTTTCTTAACACCCAAGTCATCCTGTTTGCCCCAAAACTCATGTTAGCTCGTTTCTAGACCATTCCTGGAGTTTTGGTTATGGTACGACAAACTGTGCGAAAACCATTCGTGAAAACCGTTCTAGCCACTTTTGGTACGAAAAGAGTTGTAGTTGAATTTTTCTCAACACCCAAGTCATTCCGTTTGCCCCAAAACTCAAGTTTAGCGCGTTTCTAGCCCGTTCCAGGAGTGTTGGTTCAAGTAGGACAAACTATGCGAAAACCAATCGTGAAGACCGTTCTAGCCACTTTTGGTACGAAAAGCGTTGCGTTTGAATTTTTCTTAACACCCAAGTCATCCCGTTTGCCCCAAAACTCATGTTTAGCGCATTTCTAGCGTATTCTTGGAGTGTTGGTTCCAGTATGACAAACTGTGCGAAAACCGTTCATGAAGACCGTTCTAGCCACTTTTGGTACGAAAAGAGTTGCATTTGAAATTTTCTTAACACCCAAGTCATTTTGTTTGCCCCCAAAACTCATGTTTAGCGCATTTCTAGCGTATTCTTGGAGTGTTGGTTCCGGTATGACAAACTGTGCGAAAACCGTTCATGAAGACCGTTGTAGCCACTTTTGGTACGAAAAGAGTTGCATTTGAAATTTTCTTAACACCCAAGTCATCCCGTTTGCCCAAAAACTCATGTTTAGCTCGTTTCTAGACCGTTCCGGGAGTTTTGGCTCTGGTATGACAAACCATGCGAAAACCATTCGTGAAGACAGTTCTAGCCATATTTGGTATGAAAAGAGTTGCATTTGAATTTTTCTTAACACCCAAGTCATCCCGTTTGCCCCAAAACTCATATTTAGCTCGTTTCTAGCCCGTTCCTTGAGTTTTGGTTCCGGTACGACAAACTGTGTGAAAACCATTCGTGATGACTGTTCTAGCCACATTTGGTATGAAAAGAGTTGCATTTGAAATTTAAAGTTGCATTTGAAATTTTCTTAACACCTAAGTCATTTTGTTTGCCCCCAAAACTCATGTTTAGCGCATTTCTAGCGTATTCTTGGAGTGTTGGTTCCAGTATGACAAACTGTGCGAAAACCATTCGTGAAGACCGTTGTAGCCACTTTTGGTACGAAAAGAGTTGCATTTGAATATTTTTTAACACCCAAGTCATTCCGTTTGCCCCAAAACTCATGTTTAGCTCATTTCTAGACCGTTCCTAGAGTTTTGGTTCCGGTATGACAAACGTGCGAAAACCGTTCGTGAAAACCATTCTAGCCTCTTTTGGTACTAAAAGAGTTGCATTTGAATTTTCTCAACACCTAAGTCATCCCGTTTGCCCCTAAACTCATGTTTAGCGTGTTTCTAGCCCGTTCTGGAGTGTTGGTTCAAGTAGGACAAACTATGCGAAAACCAATCGTGAAGACCGTTCTAGCCACTTTTGGTACGAAAAGAGTTGCATTTGAATTTTTCTCAACACCCAAGTCATTCCGTTTGCCCCAAAACTCATGTTTAGCACGTTTCTAGCCCATTCCTAAAGTGTTGGTTCCGGTACAACAAAATGCGAAAACCGTTTGTGAAGACCGTTCTAGCCACTTTTGGTACGAAAAGAGTTGCATTTGAATTTTTCTTAACACCCAAGTCATCCCGTTTGCCGCAAAACTCATGTTTAGCTCGTTTCTAGTCCGTTCCTAGAGTGTTGGTTCCGGTAGGGACAAAACTCGCAAAAACCATTTGTGAAGACCGTTCTAGCCAATTTTGGTACGAAAAGAGTTGCATTTGAATTTTTCTTAACACCCAAGTCATCCCGTTTGCCCCAAAACTCATGTTTAGCAAATTTCTAGACCGTTCCTAGAGTTTTGGCTCTGGTATGACAAACCATGCGAAAACCGTTCGTGAAGACAGTTCTAGCCACATTTGGTTTGAAAAGAGTTGCATTTGAATTTTTCTTAACACCCAAGTCATCGCGTTTGCCCCAAAACTCATGTTTAGCTCGTTTCTAGCCTGTTCCTAGAGTTTTGGTTCCGGTACGACAAACTGTGCGAAAACCGTTCGTGAAGACAGTTCTAGCCACATTTGGTACGAAAAGAGTTGCATTTGAATTTTTCTTAACACCCAAGTCATTCTATTTACCCCAGAACTCATGTTTAGCTCGGTTCTAGTCTATTCCCGAGTGTTGGTTACGGTACGGCAAGTGCGAAAACCGTTCGTGAAGACCGTTGTAGCCACTTTTGGTACGAAAAGAGTTGCATTTGAATATTTCTTAACACCCAAGTCATCTGTTTGCCCCAAAACTCATGTTAGCTCGTTTCTAGAACATTCCTAGAGTTTTGGTTCAAGTATGACGACAAGCGTGCGAAAACCGTTCGTGAAAATCGTTCTCGCCACTATTGGTATGAAAAGAGCTGCAGTTGAATTTTTCTCAACACCCAAGTCATTCCATTTGCCCCAAAACTCATGTTTAGCGCGTTTCTAGCCCCTTCCTGGAGTGTTGGTTCAAGTAGGACAAACTATGCAAAAACCAATCGTGAAGACCGTTCTAGCCACTTTTGGTACGAAAAGCGTTGCATTTGAATTTTTCTTAACACCCAAGTCATCCCGTTTGCCCCAAAACTTATGTTTAGCTTGTTTCTAGCCTGTTCCTAGAGTTTTGGTTCCGGTACCAACACTTGTTCCATGAAGACCGTTCTAGCCACATTCGGTAAAAAGAGTTGCATTTAAATATTTCTTAACACCCAAGTCATTTTGTTTGCCCCAAAACTCATGTTTAGCTCGTTTCTAGCCTATTACTGAGTGTTGGTTCCGGTCGAGAAAGCCAAAACCGTTCATGAAGACCGTTGAAGCCACTTTTGGTACTTAAAGAGTTGCATTTGAATGTTTCTTAACACCCAAGTCATCCTGTTTGCCCCAAAACTCATGTTAGGTCGTTTCTAGACCATTCCTGGAGTTTTGGTTATGGTACGACAAACTGTGCGAAAACCATTCGTGAAAACCGTTCTAGCCACTTTTGGTACGAAAAGAGCTGTAGTTGAATTTTTCTCAACACCCAAGTCATTCCGTTTGCCCCAAAACTCAAGTTTAGCGCGTTTCTAGCCCGTTCCTGGAGTGTTGGTTCAAGTAGGACAAACTATGCGAAAACCAATCGTGAAGACCGTTCTAGCCACTTTTGGTACGAAAAGCGTTGCGTTTGAATTTTTCTTAACACCCAAGTCATCCCGTTTGCCCCAAAACTCATGTTTAGCTCATTTCTAGCCCGTTCCTTGAGTTTTGGTTCCGCATCACGACAAACCGTGCGAAAACCATTCGTGATGACCATTCTAGCCACATTTGGTATGAAAAGAGTTGCATTTGAAATTTTCTTAACACCCAAGTCATTTTGTTTGCCCCCAAAACTCATGTTTAGCGCATTTCTAGCGTATTCTTGGAGTGTTGGTTCCGATATGACAAACGTGCGAAAACCGTTCATGAAGACCGTTGTAGCCACTTTTGGTACGAAAAGAGTTGCATTTGAATATTTTTTAACACCCAAGTCATTCCGTTTGCCCCAAAACTCATGTTTAGCTCATTTCTAGACCGTTCCTAGAGTTTTGGTTCCGGTATGACAAACTGTGCGAAAACCGTTCGTGAAAACCATTCTAGCCTCTTTTGGTACTAAAAGAGTTGCAGTTGAATTTTTCTCAACACCTAAGTCATTCTGTTTGCCCCAAAACTCATGTTTAGCGTGTTTCTAGCCCGTTCCTGGAGTGTTGGTTCAAGTAGGACAAACTATGCGAAAACCAATCGTGAAGACCGTTCTAGCCACTTTTGGTACGAAAAGAGTTGCATTTGAATTTTTCTCAACACCCAAGTCATTCCGTTTGCACCAAAACTCATGTTTAGCACGTTTCTAGCCCATTCCTAAAGTGTTGGTTCCGGTACAACAAAATGCGAAAACCGTTTGTGAAGACCGTTCTAGCCACTTTTGGTACGAAAAGAGTTGCATTTGAATTTTTCTTAACACCCAAGTCATCCCGTTTGCCGCAAAACTCATGTTTAGCTCGTTTCTAGTCCGTTCCTAGAGTGTTGGTTCCGGTAGGACGAACTGTGCAAAAACCATTTGTGAAGACCGTTCTAGCCAATTTTGGTACGAAAAGAGTTGCATTTGAATTTTTCTTAACACCCAAGTCATCCCGTTTGCCCCAAAACTCATGTTTAGCAAATTTCTAGACCGTTCCTAGAGTTTTGGCTCTGGTATGACAAACCATGCGAAAACTGTTCGTGAAGACAGTTCTAGCCACATTTGGTTTGAAAAGAGTTGCATTTGAATTTTTCTTAACACCCAAGTCATTGCGTTTGCCCCAAAACTCATGTTTAGCTCGTTTCTAGCCCGTTCCTAGAGTTTTGGTTCCGGTACGACAAACTATGCGAAAACCGTTCGTGAAGACCGTTGTAGCCACATTCGGTACGAAAAGAGTTGCATTTGAATATTTCTTAACACCCAAGTCACTCTATTTGCCCCAAAACTCGTGTTTAGCTCGTTTCTAGTCTATTCCGGAGTGTTGGTTCCGGTACGGCAACCTGTGCGAAAACTGTTCGTGAAGACCAGCCGGTTCTAGCCACTTTTGGTACGAAAAGAGTTGCATTTGAATGTTTCTTAACACCCAAGTCATCCTGTTTGCCCCAAAACTCATGTTAGCTCGTTTCTAGCCCGTTCCTAGAGTTTTGGTTCCGGTACGACACACTGTGCGAAAACCGTTCATGAAGACCGTTCTAGCCACATTTTGGTACGAAAAGAGTTGCGTTTAAATATTTCTTAACACCCAAGTCATTCTGTTTGCCCCAAAACTCATGTTTAGCTCGTTTCTAGTCCATTCCTGGAGTGTTGGTTCCGGTACGACAAACTGTGCGAAAACCGTTCATGAAGACCGTTGAAGCCACTTTTGGTACTTAAAGAGTTGCATTTGAATGTTTCTTAACACCCAAGTCATCCCGTTTGCCCCAAAACTCATGTTAGCTCGTTTCTAGACCATTCCTGGAGTTTTAGTTATGGTACGACAAACTGTGCGAAAACCATTCGTGAAAACCGTTCTAGCCACTTTTGGTACGAAAAGAGTTGCAGTTGAATTTTCTCAACACCCAAGTCATTCCGTTTGCCCCAAAACTCAAGTTTAGCGCGTTTCTAGCCCGTTCTGGAGTGTTGGTTCAAGTAGGACAAACTATGCGAAAACCAATCGTGAAGACCGTTCTAGCCACTTTTGGTACGAAAAGCGTTGCGTTTGAATTTTCTTAACACCCAAGTCATCCCGTTTGCCCCAAAACTCATGTTTAGCGCATTTTCTAGCGTATTCTTGGAGTGTTGGTTCCGATATGACAACCGTGCGAAAACCGTTCATGAAGACCGTTGTAGCCACTTTTGGTACGAAAAGAGTTGCTTTTGAAATTTTCTTAACACCCAAGTCATTTTGTTTGCCCCCAAAACTCATGTTTAGCGCATTTCTAGCGTATTCTTGGAGTGTTGGCTCCAGTATGACAAACTGTGCGAAAACCGTTCATGAAGACCGTTGTAGCCACTTTTGGTACGAAAAGCGTTGCATTTGAAATTTTCTTAACACCCAAGTCATCCCGTTTGCCCAAAAACTCATGTTTAGCTCGTTTCTAGACCGTTCCCTGAGTTTTGGCTCTGGTATGACAAACCATGCGAAAACCATTCGTGAAGACAGTTCTAGCCATATTTGGTATGAAAAGAGTTGCATTTGAATTTTTCTTAACACCCAAGTCATCCCGTTTGCCCCAAAACTCATATTTAGCTCGTTTCTAGCCCGTTCCTTGAGGTTTGGTTCCGGTACGACAAACTGTGTGAAAACCATTCGTGATGACTGTTCTAGCCACATTTGGTATGAAAAGAGTTGCATTTGAAATTTAAAGTTGCATTTGAAATTTTCTTAACACCCAAGTCATTTTGTTTGCCCCCAAAACTCATGTTTAGCGCATTTCTAGCGTATTCTTGGAGTGTTGGTTCCAGTATGACAAACTGTGCGAAAACCATTCGTGAAGACCGTTGTAGCCACTTTTGGTACGAAAAGAGTTGCATTTGAATATTTGTTAACACCCAAGTCATTCCGTTTGCCCCAAAACTCATGTTTAGCTCATTTCTAGGCCGTTCCTAGAGTTTTGGTTCCGGTATGACAAACTGTGCGAAAACCGTTCGTGAAAACCATTCTAGCCTCTTTTGGTACTAAAAGAGTTGCATTTGAATTTTCTCAACACCTAAGTCATTCCGTTTGCCCCTAAACTCATGTTTAGCGTGTTTCTAGCCCGTTCCTGGAGTGTTGGTTCAAGTAGGACAAACTATGCGAAAACCAATCGTGAAGACCGTTCTAGCCACTTTTGGTACGAAAAGAGTTGCATTTGAATTTTCTCGGCACCCAAGTCATTCCGTTTGCCCCAAAACTCATGTTTAGCACGTTTCTAGCCCATTCCTAAAGTGTTGGTTCCGGTACAACAAAATGCGAAAACCGTTTGTGAAGACCGTTCTAGCCACTTTTGGTACGAAAAGAGTTGCATTTGAATTTTTCTTAACACCCAAGTCATCCCGTTTGCCGCAAAACTCATGTTTAGCTCGTTTCTAGTCCGTTCCTAGAGTGTTGGTTCCGGTAGGACGAACTGTGCAAAAACCATTTGTGAAGACCGTTCTAGCCAATTTTGGTACGAAAAGAGTTGCATTTGAATTTTCTTAACACCCAAGTCATCCCGTTTGCCCCAAAACTCATGTTTAGCAAATTTCTAGACCGTTCCTAGAGTTTTGGCTCTTGTATGACAAACCATGCGAAAAACCGTTCGTGAAGACAGTTCTAGCCACATTTGGTTTGAAAAGAGGTGCATTCGAATTTTTCTTAACACCCAAGTCATCCCGTTTACCCCAAAACTCCTATTTAGCTCGTTTCTAGCCCGTTCCTAGAGTTTTGGTTCCGGTATGACAAACTATGCGAAAACCGTTCGTGAAGACCGTTGTAGCCACATTCGGTACGAAAAGAGTTGCATTTGAATATTTCTTAACACCCAAGTCATTCTATTTGCCCCAAAACTCGTGTTTAGCTCGTTTCTAGTCTATTCCGGAGTGTTGGTTCCGTCGTACGACAAACCGTCGAAAACCGTTCGTGAAGACCGTTCTAGCCACTTTTGGTACGAAAAGAGTTGCATTTGAATATTTCTTAACACCCAAGTCATCCCGTTTGCCCCAAAACTCATGTTAGCTCGTTTCTAGAACATTCCCCGGAGTTTTGGTTCATGACAAACTATCGCGAAAACCGTTCGTGAAAACCGTTCTAGCCACTATTGGTATGAAAAGAGCTGCCGGTTGAATTTTTCTCAACACCCAAGTCATTCCATTTGCCCCAAAACTCATGTTTAGCGCGTTTCTAGCCCGTTCCTGGAGTGTTGGTTCAAGTAGGACAAACTATGCAAAAACCAATCGTGAAGACCGTTCTAGCCACTTTTGGTACGAAAAGCGTTGCATTTGAATTTTTCTTAACACCCAAGTCATCCCTTTTGCCCCAAAACTTATGTTTAGCTTGTTTCTAGCCCGTTCCTAGAGTTTTGGTTCCGGTACGACAAACTGTGCGAAAACCGTTCATGAAGACCGTTCTAGCCACATTTGGTACGAAAAGAGTTGCATTTGAATATTTCTTAACACCCAAGTCATTTTGTTTGCCCCAAAACTCATGTTTAGCTCGTTTCTAGCCTATTACTAGAGTGTTGGTTCCGGTACGACAAACTGTGCGAAAACCGTTCATGAAGACCGTTGAAGCCACTTTTGGTACTTAAAGAGTTGCATTTGAATGTTTCTTAACACCCAAGTCATCCCGTTTGCCCCAAAACTCATGTTTAGCTCGTTTCTAGACCATTCCTGGAGTTTTGGTTATGGTACGACAAACTGTGCGAAAACCATTCGTGAAAACCGTTCTAGCCACTTTTGGTACGAAAAGAGCCGTAGTTGAATTTTCTCAACACCCAAGTCATTCCGTTTGCCCCAAAACTCAAGTTTAGCGCGTTTCTAGCCCGTTCCTGGAGTGTTGGTTCAAGTAGGACAAACTATGCGAAAACCAATCGTGAAGACCGTTCTAGCCACTTTTGGTACGAAAAGCGTTGCGTTTGAATTTTTCTTAACACCCAAGTCATCCCGTTTGCCCCAAAACTCATGTTTAGCGCATTTCTAGCGTATTCTTGGAGTGTTGGTTCCAGTATGACAAACTGTGCGAAAACCGTTCATGAAGACCGTTGTAGCCACTTTTGGTACGAAAAGAGTTGCTTTTGAAATTTTCTTAACACCCAAGTCATTTTGTTTGCCCCAAAACTCATGTTTAGCGCATTTCTAGCGTATTCTTGGAGTGTTGGCTCCAAGTATGACAAACGTGCGAAAACCGTTCATGAAGACCGTTCTAGCCACTTTTGGTACGAAAAGAGTTGCATTTGAATTTTTCTCAACACCCAAGTCATCCCGTTTGCCCAAAAACTCATGTTTAGCTCGTTTCTAGACCATTCCAAGAGTTTTGGCTCCAGTATGACAAACCATGCGAAAACCATTCATGAAGACCGTTCTAGCCACATTTGGTATGAGAAGAGTTGCATTTGAATTTTTCTTAACACCCAAGTCATCCCGTTTGCCCCAAAACTCATGTTTAGCTCGTTTCTAGCCCGTTCCTGGAGTTTTGGTTCCGGTACGACAAACCGTGTGAAAACCATTCGTGATGAAAACTTGTTCTAGCCACATTTGGTATGAAAAGAGTTGCATTTGAAATTTAAAGTTGCATTTGAAATTTTCTTAACACCCAAGTCATTTTGTTTGCCCCCAAAACTCATGTTTAGCGCATTTCTAGCGTATTCTTGGAGTGTTGGTTCCGGTATGACAAAACTGTGCGAAAACCATTCGTGAAGACCGTTGTAGCCACTTTTGGTACGAAAAGAGTTGCATTTGAATATTTTTTGACACCCAAGTCATTCCGTTTGCCCCAAAACTCATGTTTAGCTCATTTCTAGGCCGTTCCTAGAGTTTTGGTTCCGGTATGACAAACTGTGCGAAAACCGTTCGTGAAAACCATTCTAGCCTCTTTTGGTACTAAAAGAGTTGCAGTTGAATTTTTCTCAACACCTAAGTCATTCTGTTTGCCCCTAAACTCATGTTTAGCGTGTTTCTAGCCCGTTCCTGGAGTGTTGGTTCAAGTAGGACAAACTATGCGAAAACCAATCGTGAAGACCGTTCTAGCCACTTTTGGTACGAAAAGAGTTGCATTTGAATTTTTCTCAACACCCAAGTCATTCCGTTTGCCCCAAAACTCATGTTTAGCACGTTTCTAGCCCATTCCTAAAGTGTTGGTTCCGGTACAACAAAATGCGAAAACCGTTTGTGAAGACCGTTCTAGCCACTTTTGGTACGAAAAGAGTTGCATTTGAATTTTTCTTAACACCCAAGTCATCCCGTTTGCCGCAAAACTCATGTTTAGCTCGTTTCTAGTCCGTTCCTAGAGTGTTGGTTCCGGTAGGGACGAACCGTGCAAAAACCATTTGTGAAGACCGTTCTAGCCAATTTTGGTACGAAAAGAGTTGCATTTGAATTTTCTTAACACCCAAGTCATCCCGTTTGCCCCAAAACTCATGTTTAGCAAATTTCTAGACCGTTCCTAGAGTTTTGGCTCTGGTATGACAAACCATGCGAAAACCGTTCGTGAAGACAGTTCTAGCCACATTTGGTTTGAAAAGAGTTGCATTTGAATTTTTCTTAACACCCAAGTCATCGCGTTTGCCCCAAAACTCATGTTTAGCTCGTTTCTAGCCTGTTCCTAGAGTTTTGGTTCCGGTACGACAAACTGTGCGAAAACCGTTCGTGAAGACCGTTGTAGCCACATTTGGTACGAAAAGAGTTGCATTTGAATATTTCTTAACACCCAAGTCATTCTATTTGCCCCAAAACTCGTGTTTAGCTCGTTTCTAGTCTATTCCCGGAGTGTTGGTTCCGGTACGACAAACTGTGCGAAAACCGTTCGTGAAGACCGTTCTAGCCACTTTTGGTACGAAAAGAGTTGCATTTGAATATTTCTTAACACCCAAGTCATCCCGTTTGCCCCAAAACTCATGTTAGCTCGTTTCTAGAACATTCCTGGAGTTTTGGTTCTGGTACGACAAACTGTGCGAAAACCGTTCGTGAAAACCGTTCTCGCCACTATTGGTATGAAAAGAGCTGCAGTTGAATTTTTCTCAACACCCAAGTCATTCTATTTGCCCCAAAACTCATGTTTAGCGCGTTTCTAGCCCGTTCCTGGAGTGTTGGTTCAAGTAGGACAAACTATGCAAAAACCAATCGTGAAGAACGTTCTAGCCACTTTTGGTACGAAAAGCGTTGCATTTGAATTTTCTTAACACCCAAGTCATCCCGTTTGCCCCAAAACTTATGTTTAGCTTGTTTCTAGCCCGTTCCTAGAGTTTTGGTTCCGGTATGACACACTGTGCGAAAACCGTTCATGAAGACCGTTCTAGCCACATTCGGTACGAAAAGAGTTGCATTTAAATATTTCTTAACACCCAAGTCATTTTGTTTGCCCCAAAACTCATGTTTAGCTCGTTTCTAGCCTATTACCAGAGTGTTGGTTCCGGTACGAGAAACTGTGCGAAAACCGTTCATGAAGACCGTTGAAGCCACTTTTGGTACTTAAAGAGTTGCATTTGAATGTTTCTTAACACCCAAGTCATCCCGTTTGCCCCAAAACTCATGTTAGCTCGTTTCTAGACCATTCTAGGAGTTTTGGTTATGGTACGACAACCGTGCGAAAACCATTCGTGAAAACCGTTCTAGCCACTTTTGGTACGAAAAGAGTCAGCAGTTGAATTTTCTCAACACCCAAGTCATTCCGTTTGCCCCAAAACTCAAGTTTAGCGCGTTTCTAGCCCGTTCTGGAGTGTTGGTTCAAGTAGGACAAACTATGCGAAAACCAATCGTGAAGACCGTTCTAGCCACTTTTGGTACGAAAAGCGTTGCGTTTGAATTTTTCTTAACACCCAAGTCATCCCGTTTGCCCCAAAACTCATGTTTAGCTCGTTTCTAGCCCGTTCCTTGAGTTTTGGTTCCGGTACGACAAACTGTGCGAAAACCATTCGTGATGACTGTTCTAGCCACATTTGGTATGAAAAGAGTTGCATTTGAAATTTTCTTAACACCCAAGTCATTTTGTTTGCCCCCAAAACTCATGTTTAGCGCATTTCTAGCGTATTCTTGGAGTGTTGGTTCCAGTATGACAAACTGTGCGAAAACCGTTCATGAAGACCGTTGTAGCCACTTTTGGTACGAAAAGAGTTGCATTTGAATATTTTTTAACACCCAAGTCATTCCGTTTGCCCCAAAACTCATGTTTAGCTCATTTCTAGACCGTTCCTAGAGTTTTGGTTCCGGTATGACAAACTGTGCGAAAACCGTTCGTGAAAACCATTCTAGCCTCTTTTGGTACTAAAAGAGTTGCATTTGAATTTTCTCAACACCTAAGTCATTCTCGTTTGCCCCAAAACTCATGTTTAGTGTGTTTCTAGCCCGTTCCTGGAGTGTTGGTTCAAGTAGGACAAACTATGCGAAAACCAATCGTGAAGACCGTTCTAGCCACTTTTGGTACGAAAAGAGTTGCATTTGAATTTTCTTAACACCCAAGTCATTCCGTTTGCACCAAAACTCATGTTTAGCACGTTTCTAGCCCATTCCTAAAGTGTTGGTTCCGGTACAACAAACTGCGAAAACCATTTGTGAAGACCGTTCTAGCCACTTTTGGTACGAAAAGAGTTGCATTTGAATTTTTCTTAACACCCAAGTCATCCCGTTTGCCGCAAAACTCACGTTTAGCTCGTTTCTAGTCCGTTCCTAGAGTGTTGGTTCTGGTAGGACGAACTGTGCGAAAACCATTTGTGAAGACCGTTCTAGCCAATTTCGGTACGAAAAGAGTTGCATTTGAATTTTTCTTAACACCCAAGTCATCCCGTTTGCCCAAAAACTCATGTTTAGCTCATTTCTAGACCGTTCCTAGAGTTTTGGCTCCGGTATGACAAACCATGCGAAAAACCGTTCATGAAGACAGTTCTAGCCACATTTGGTTTGAAAAGAGTTGCATTTGAATTTTTCTTAACACCCAAGTCATCGTGTTTGCCCCAAAACTCATGCTTAGCTCGTTTCTAGCCCGTTCCTAGAGTTTTGGTTCCGGTACGACAAACTGTGCGAAAACCGTTCGTGAAGACCGTTGTAGCCACATTCGGTACGAAAAGAGTTGCATTTGAATATTTCTTAACACCCAAGTCATTCTATTTGCCCCAAAACTCATGTTTAGCTCGTTTCTAGTCTATTCCCGGAGTGTTGGTTCCGGTACGGCAAACTGTGCGAAAACCGTTCGTGAAGACCGTTGTAGCCACTTTTGGTACGAAAAGAGTTGCATTTGAATATTTCTTAACACCCAAGTCATCCTGTTTGCCCCAAAACTCATGTTAGCTCGTTTCTAGAACATTCCTGGAGTTTTGGTTCTGGTACGACAAACTGTGCGAAAACCGTTCGTGAAAACCGTTCTAGCCACTATTGGTATGAAAAGAGCTGCAGTTAAATTTTTCTCAACACCCAAGTCATTCCATTTGCCCCAAAACTCATGTTTAGCGCGTTTCTAGCCCGTTTCTGGAGTGTTGGTTCAAGTAGGACAAACTATGCAAAAACCAATCGTGAAGACCGTTCTAGCCACTTTTGGTACGAAAAGCGTTGCATTTGAATTTTTCTTAACACCCAAGTCATCCCGTTTGCCCCAAAACTCATGTTTAGCTCGTTTCTAGCCCGTTCCTAGAGTTTTGGTTCTGGTACGACAAACTGTGCGAAAACCGTTCATGAAGACCGTTCTAGCCACGTTCGGTGCGAAAAGAGTTGCATTTGAATATTTCTTAACATCCAAGTCATTTTATTTGCCCCAAAACTCGTGTTTAGCTCGTTTCTAGTCTATTCCCGGAGTGTTGGTTCCGGTATGACAACCGTGCGAAAACCGTTCGTGAAGACCGTTGTAGCCACTTTTGGTACGAAAAGAGTTGCATTTGAATATTTCTTAACACCCAAGTCATCATGTTTGCCCCAAAACTCATGTTACCTCGTTTCTAGACCATTCCTGGAGTTTTGGTTCTGGTACGACAAACTGTGCGAAAACCGTTCGTGAAAACCGTTCTAGCCACTTTTGGTATGAAAAGAGCTGCAGTTGAATTTTTCTCAACACCCAAGTCATTCCATTTGCCCCAAAACTCATGTTTAGCGCGTTTCTAGCCCGTTCCTGGAGTGTTGGTTCAAGTAGGACAAACTATGCGAAAACCAATCGTGAAGACCGTTCTAGCCACTTTTGGTACGAAAAGCGTTGCATTTGAATATTTCTTAACACCCAAGTCATCCCGTTTGCCCAAAAACTCATGTTTAGCTCATTTCTAGACCGTTCTTGGAGTTTTGGCTTCGGTATGACAAACCGTGCGAAAACCGTTCGTGAAGACCGTTCTAGCCACTTTTGGTACGAAAAGAGTTGCATTTGAATATTTCTTAACACCCAAGTCATCCCGTTTGCCCCAAAACTCATGTTTAGCTCGTTTCTAGACCGTTCCTGGAGTTTTGGTTCTGGTACAACAAACTGTGCGAAAACCGTTCGTGAAAACCGTTCTAGCCACTTTTGGTACGAAAAGAGCTGCAGTTGAATTTTTCTCAACACCCAAGTCATTTCGTTTGCCCCAAAACTCATGTTTAGCGCGTTTCCAGCCCATTCCTGGAGTGTTGGTTGAAGTAGGACAAACTATGCGAAAACCAATCGTGAAGACCGTTCTAACCACTTTTGGTACGAAAAGCGTTGCATTTGAATTTTTCTTAACACCCAAGTCATCCCGTTTGCCCAAAAACTCATGTTTAGCTCGTTTCTAGACCGTTCCTGGAGTTTTGGCTCTGGTATGACAAACCATGCGAAAACCGTTCGTGAAGACAGTTCTAGCCACGTTTGGTATGAAAAGAGTTGCATTTGAATTTTTCTTAACACCCAAGTCATCCCGTTTGCCCCAAAACTCATGTTTAGCTCGTTTCTAGCCCGTTCCTAGAGTGTTGGTTCTGGTACGGCAAACTGTGCGAAAACCGTTCGTGAAGACCGTTGTAGCCACTTTTGGTACGAAAAGAGTTGCATTTGAATATTTCTTAACACCCAAGTCATTCTGTTTGCCCCAAAACTCATGTTTAGCTCATTTCTAGTCCATTCCTGGAGTTTTGGTTCCGGTATGACAAACTGTGCGAAAACAGTTCGTAAAGACCGTTCTAGCCTCTTTTGGTACTAAAAGAGTTGCAGTTGAATTTTTCTCAACACCTAAGTCATTCTGTTTGCCCCAAAACTCATGTTTAGCGTGTTTCTAGCCCGTTCCTGGAGTGTTGGTTCAAGTAGGACAAACTATGCGAAAACCATTCGTGAAGACCGTTCTAGCCACTTTTGGTACGAAAAGAGTTGCATTTGAATTTTTCTCAACACCCAAGTCATTCCGTTTGCCCCAAAACTAATGTTTAGCACGTTTCTAGCCCATTCCTAGAGAGTTGGTTCCGGTACGACAAACTATGCGAAAACCGTTTGTGAAGACCATTCTAGCCACTTTTGGTACGAAAAGAGTTGCATTTAAATTTTTCTTAACACCCAAGTCATCCCGTTTGCCGCAAAACTCATGTTTAGCTCGTTTCTAGTCCGTTCCTAGAGTGTTGGTTCCGGCATGACGAACTGTGCGAAAACCGTTTGTGAAGACCGTTCTAGCCAATTTTGGTACAAAAAGAGTTGTATTTGAATATTTATTAACACCCAAGTCATACCGTTTGCCCTAAAACTCATGTTTAGCTCATTTCTAGACCGTTCCTGGAGTTTTGGTTTCGGTAAACTGTGCGAAAACCATTCGTGAAAACCGTTCTAGCCTCTTTTGGTACTAAAAGAGTTGCAGTTGAATTTTTCTCAACTCCTAAGTCATTCTGTTTGCCCCAAAACTCTTGTTTAGCGTGTTTCTAGCCCGTTCCTGGAGTGTTGGTTCAAGTAGGACAAACTATGCGAAAACCAATCTGAAGACCGTTCTAGCCACATTTGGTACGAAAAGAGTTGCATTTGAATTTTTCTCAACACCCAAGTCATTCTGTTTGCCCCAAAACTCATGTTTAGCACGTTTCTAGCCCATTCCTAGAGTGTTGGTTCCGGTACGACAAACTATGCGAAAACCGTTTGTGAAGACCGTTCTAACCACTTTTGGTACGAAAAGAGTTGCATTTGAATTTTTCTCAACACCCAAGTCATTCCGTTTGCCCCAAAACTCATGTTTAGCGTGTCTCTAGCCCGTTCCTGGAGTGTTGGTTCAAGTAGGACAAACTATGCGAAAACCAATCGTGAAGACCGTTCTAGCCACTTTTGGTACGAAAAGAGTTGCATTTGAATTTTTCTCAACACCCAAGTCATTCCGTTTGCCCCAAAACTCATGTTTAGCACGTTTCTAGCCCATTCCTAAAGTGTTGGTTCCGGTACGACAAACTATGCGGAAACCGTTTGTGAAGACCGTTCTAGCCACTTTTGGTACGAAAAGAGTTGCATTTGAATTTTTCTTAACACCCAAGTCACCCCGTTTGCCGCAAAACTCATGTTTAGCTCGTTTCTAGTCCGTTCCTATAGTGTTGGTTCCGGTAGGACGAACTGTGCGAAAACCGTTTGTGAAGACCATTTTAGCCAATTTTGGTACGAAAAGAGTTGCATTTGAATTTTTCTTAACACCCAAGTCATCCCGTTTGCCCAAAAACTCATGTTTAGCTCATTTCTAGACCGTTCCTAGAGTTTTGGCTCTGGTATGACAAACCATGCGAAAACTATTCATGAAGACAGTTCTAGCCACATTTGGTTTGAAAAGAGTTGCATTTGAATTTTTCTTAACACCCAAGTCTTCCCGTTTGCCGCAAAACTCATGTTTAGCTCGTTTCTAGTCCGTTCCTAGAGTGTTGGTTCCGGTACGACAAACTGTGCAAAAACCGTTCGTGAAGACCGTTGTAGCCACTTTTGGTACGAAAAGAGTTGCATTTGAATATTTCTTAACACCCAAGTCATCCTGTTTGCCCCAAAACTCATGTTAGCTCGTTTCTAGACCATTCCTGGAGTTTTGGTTCCGGTACGACAAACTGTGCGAAAACCGTTCGTGAAAACCGTTCTAGCCACTTTTGGTATGAAAAGAGCTGCAGTTGAATTTTTCTCAACACCCAAGTCATTTCGTTTGCCCCAGAACTCATGTTTAGTGCGTTTCTAGCCCGTTCCTGGAGTGTTGGTTCAAGTAGGACAAACTATGCAAAAACCAATCGTGAGGACCGTTCTAGCCACTTTTGGTACGAAAAGCGTTGCATTTGAATTTTCTTAACACCCAAGTCATCCCGTTTGCCCAAAAACTCATGTTTAGCTCGTTTCTAGACCGTTCCTGGAGTTTTGGCTCTGGTATGACAAACCATGCGAAAACCGTTCGTGAAGACCGTTCTAGCCACTTTTGGTACGAAAAGAGTTGCATTTGAATTTTTCTTAACACCCAAGTCATCCCGTTTGCCCCAAAACTCATGTTTAGCTCGTTTCTAGACCGTTCCTGGAGTTTTGGTTCTGGTACGACAAACTGTGCGAAAACCGTTCGTGAAAACCGTTCTAGCCACTTTTGGTACGAAAAGAGCTGCAGTTGAATTTTTCTCAACACCCAAGTCATTCCGTTTGCCCCAAAACTCATGTTTAGCGCGTTTCTAGCCCATTCCTGGAGTGTTGGTTCAAGTAGGACAAACTATGCGAAAACCAATTGTGAAGACCGTTCTAGCCACTTTTGGTACGAAAAGCGTTGCATTTGAATTTTTCTTAACACCCAAGTCATCCCGTTTGCCCAAAAACTCATGTTTAGCTCGTTTCTAGACCGTTCCTGGAGTTTTGGCTCTGGTATGACAAACCATGCGAAAACCGTTCGTGAAGATAGTTCTAGCCACGTTTGGTATGAAAAGAGTTGCATTTGAATTTTTCTTAACACCCAAGTCATCTCATTTGCCCCAAAACTCATGTTTAGCTCGTTTCTAGCCCGTTCCTAGAGTTTTGGTTCCGGTACGACAAACTGTGCGAAAACCGTTCATGATGACCGTTCTAGCCACATTTGGTATGAAAAGAGTTGCATTTGAATTTTTCTTAACACCCAAGTCATCCCGTTTGCCCAAAAACTCATGTTTCGCTCATTTCTAGACCGTTCCTAGAGTTTTGGCTCCGGTATGACAAACCGTGCGAAAACCGTTCATGAAGACAGTTCTAGCCACATTTGGTATAAAAAGAGTTGCATTTGAATTTTTCTTAACACCCAAGTCTGGTACGACAAACTATGCGAAAACCGTTTGTGAAGACCGTTCTAGCCACTTTTGGTATGAAAAGAGTTGCATTTGAATTTTTCTTAACACCCAAGTCATTTTGTTTGCCCCCAAAACTCATGTTTAGCGCATTTCTAGCGTATTCTTGGAGTGTTGGTTCTGGTACGACAAACTGTGCGAAAACCGTTCGTGAAGACCGTTGTAGCCACTTTTGGTACGAAAAGAGTTGCATTTGAATATTTCTTAACACCCAAGTCATTCCGTTTGCCCCAAAACTCATGTTTAGCTCATTTCTAGACCGTTCCTGGAGTTTTGGTTCCGGTATGACAAACTGTGCGAAAGCCGTTCGTAAAAGCCGTTCTAGCCTCTTTTGGTACTAAAAGAGTTGCAGTTAAATTTTTCTCAACACCTAAGTCATTCTTTTGCCCCAAAACACATGTTTAGCGTGTTTCTAGCCCATTCCTGGAGTGTTGGTTCAAGTAGGACAAACTATGCGAAAACCATTCGTGAAGACCGTTCTAGCCACTTTTGGTACGAAAAGAGTTGCATTTGAATTTTTCTCAACACCAAAGTCATTCCGTTTGCCCCAAAACTCATGTTTAGCAAGTTTCTAGCCCATTCCTAGAGAGTTGGTTCCGGTACGACAAACTATGCGAAAACCGTTTGTGAAGACCACTCTAGCCACTTTTGGTATGAAAAGAGTTGCATTTAATTTTTTCTTAACACCCAGGTCATCCCATTTGCCGCAAAACTCATGTTTAGCTCGTTTCTAGTCCGTTCCTAGAGTGTTGGTTCCGGTATGATGAACTGTGTGAAAACCGTTTGTGAAGACCGTTCTAGCCTATTTTGGTACGAAAAGAGTTGCATTTGAATATTTATTAACACCCAAGTCATCCCATTTGCCCTAAAACTCATGTTTAGCTCATTTCTAGACCGTTCCTGGAGTTTTGGTTCCAGTATGACAAACAGTGCGAAAACCATTCGTGAAAACCGTTCTATCCTCTTTTGGTACTAAAAGAGTTGCAGTTGAATTTTTCTCAACACCTAAGTCATTCTGTTTTCCCCAAAACTCATGTTTAGCGTGTTTCTAGCCCGTTCCTGGAGTGTTGGTTCAAGTAGGACAAACTATGCGAAAACCAATCGTGAAGACCGTTCTAGCCACTTTTGGTACGAAAAGAGTTGCATTTGAATTTTTCTCAACACCCAAGTCATTCTGTTTGCCCCAAAACTCATGTTTAGCACGTTTCTAGCCCATTCCTAGAGTGTTGGTTCCGGTACGACAAACTATGCGAAAACCATTTGTGAAAACCGTTCTAGCCAGTTTTGGTACGAAAAGAGTTGCATTTGAATTTTTCTTAACACCCAAGTCATCCCGTTTGCCCCAAAACTCATGTTTAACTCGTTTCTAGCCCGTTCCTAGAGTTTTGGTTCCGGTAAGACAAACTGTGCGAAAACCGTTCGTGAAGACCATTCTAGCCTCATTCGGTACAAAAAGAGTTGCATTTGAATTTTTCTTAACACCTAAGTCATTTTGTTTGCCCCAAAACTAATGTTTAGCTCGTTTCTAGCCTATTCCGGAGTGTTGGTTCCGGTACGACAACCGTGCGATAACCATTCGTGAAGACCGTTGTAGCCACTTTTGGTACGAAAAGAGTTGCATTTGAATATTTCTTAACACCCAAGTCATCCCGTTTGCCCTAAAACTCATGTTTAGCTTGTTTCTAGACCGTTCCTGGAGTTTTGGTTCTGGTACGACAAACTGTGCGAAAACCGTTCGTGAAAATCGTTCTAGCCACTTTTGGTACGAAAAGAGCTGCAGTTGAATTTTCCTCAACACCCAAGTCATTCCGTTTGCCCCAAAACTCATGTTTAGCGCGTTTCTAGCCCATTCCTGGAGTGTTGGTTCAAGTAGGACAAACTATGCAAAAACCAATCGTGAAGACCGTTCTAGCCACTTGAAAGCTCCAGTTTGGTTTTGGTAATTAATGACACTCAAACGTTGCTAATGCTTTGCTCTAAGTGTGGTTAGACACATAGCAATGTGACGGTGGATGATGGAGCATGGTGATCACGGTGATGAACATGGTGGACATGTGAAGTGATCAAGCTCCGACGGAGGCCCATTTAGATCAAGGCGAAGGTATACTTGATAGGGCTTTCCGGTTTAGTGGTCGAGACACTTAGCGAGTGTGACCACATTTAGGATCGATAACCGACTATCAAGAGGGGTCTCCTCAGTTTCATTCGCGATCCTAAGTGCCTCTAGTTGCGACTTTGCATGATGCATGAGAGACTAACTAGAGGGCTAACTCTTGCCGACGTGCTCGTGCTTGTACTACTAACTCCGTGCTTGAGACGAGGTCTACACTTGGTGGAGTTGGTACTCAAGGCAAGAGGTTGGACTTGGAGCGAAGACGGTGCAAGATTCTACGGAGAAATCTGCATCAGAGGGCGACGGACGCCGGCCAGACGCGGGTCAGACGCGTCCGGCGCGTGTTGTGCTGGCGGGGCTGCTGGCGCAGGCGCTGGTGAGCGCCGGACGCGCCGACAGGCGGGCCGGACGTGTCCGGCGCGTGCTGGCTGGCGAAGGCTGCTGGTCTGGCTCGGCTGAGCGCCGGACACGGCTGAGGCGCGTCCGGCGGGTCGCCAGACGCCGACCAGAAACTTCTGGGTTTCTGGCTCGCGCGCGTCGGGACGCCGGACGCATCCGGCGTGACGCGTCAAACGCAGGCGGCGGACGCGCCAGGTCAAGCAGAGTTTGAAGGCAACGGTCGGATTCCGCGACGCGCTGAAGAGCGCCGGACGCGTCGGTCATACGCGTCCTACGCGTGTTATTTGACGCCCCCAAGGACCAACGGCTCTATTTCAACTTGGGGTCTATAAATAAGAGGTTGGCCGGCCATGGGAGTTCCCTCTTGCCCATTCTAACACTCTTGAGCATACTTTGAGCTAGAGACACTCCTCCCCACTCATCTCTTTGGTTCCCTTGCCATTCTTGAGAGAGATTTGAGTGAGAACAAGTGATTTGCATTGAGAGTTGCATCTAGAGGCACTTGTTCATCGAGTGAGCTACGGATTCTTGTTACTCTTCGGTGATTCCCGTCACCGTAGATGGTTTGGAGCAAATGCGGGTGGTGGTTGAGCTCGAGTTGGAGATTGTTCGAGGCCACACCGGGTTCTTGTGAGGGTTCTTGATCCTTCCCCGCGGGAGTTCGTGAAAGGATACTCTAGTGGATTGCTCGTGGCTTGTGGATCCTTGTCTTGTGTGGAGATTGCGGCTCCCCATTGGGGTCTTTGGCACCGAGCCAATTGAGCGGGCAACTCACCAAGCAAGTGTATCGCCACAACGAGGAGTAGCTTGCCGGGAAGCAAGTGAACCTCGGTAAAAAATCATTGTGTTGATTTGTGATTGCCGAGGCTTCAACCTCCTTGGGTTTGTGCTTGAGCTCTCTAGGTGATTGGCTACTACACGGTGATTGGCCATCTTCTACTCTACGTGGCGGTATAAACTTCCATCACCTCCTTACATTCCGCATAGTAGAATTGCTTGTTGTGGTCGGTCGGGAACCACTCTTTGTGTAGTTTAAATCCCGTGGGTAGAACTACTTGTTGTGGTCGGTCGGGAACCACTCATTGTGTAGAGTAAATCCCGTGGGTAGAATTGCTTGGTTGGTTTCGGTGAACCGACATTGTGTAGTTTGATCACCGTGGTTGTTGTGCATTGATTTGAGTAGCCTTGCATTGTCTAGGACGGCTTGCATAGAGTAGTCGAAACTTTAGCTTTGCACATTTGCCGCCTTGCTATCTAATTTGGTGTCTAGTGCTTTTGCTAGAAATTTTATTAGGCTATTCACCCCCACTTCTAGTCATTGTGACCTTTTCACGTGGTATCGGAGCCGGGCACCGTTTGTTTGAGTTGGATTAACATCCTACGGTGAAACAATGGCATTGGTTATGCATATCAACAACACCAAGAAGGTACCATCATTTCGAGGTGATGACTATGCCAAGTGGAAGCTTAAGATGAAGAGTCATCTCAAGTCAATCAACCTTGAGGTGTGGAAAGTCGTGGAAACCAAGTTTGAGCTTGTTGAGGGTGCGGTGCCAACACCGGCCGAAGAGAAGAAGCAACAAGCCAGCGATGTTGCCGTGAGTGCTTTCCATGAGGCACTTGATGATAAAGCTTTTGAGCTCATCAAGAACCTTGAGGTGGCTCATGACATTTGGAAGAAGCTAGAAGAAGCTTATGAGGGCACCGAAAGTGTCAAGACCGCAAGAGCCTACATGTTGCAAGAGAAGTTTGCAAGCTTCTCAATGAAGAAGGATGAGAGTGTGCCGGAGATGTTCCATAGGCTCCAAGTCATTGTCAATGACCTCAAGGGACTTGGGGAAGAAATCAAGGACTCTCAATTCTCCACCAAGTTCATGAGGTGTCTTCCCAAGAGATTTGACATGTTGAAGACCGTCATGGTGAAGACAACCATGAAGGAGAAGCCAACTCCCAACCAAGTCCTTCAAGAGATCATGGCCGATGATGAGTTTAGAGAAGATCATGAGAAGGAAGAGTTGGTAAAGAAGAAGAAGAAGGAAAATGAGAAGAAGGATGATGACAAGAAGAGTGTGGCATTCAAGGCTGCATCATCCAAGAGCAAGGGCAAGAAGAAGAAAGAAGAGTCTTCAAGTGAAGATGAACCATGCTCGAGCTCATGTGGGCAAGAAGATGAAGTGAGTGAACAAATGGCTCTCCTTGTGAAGAGAATGGGGAAGCTCATGAAGAAGGGGTACCGGTCCAAGGGCAAGAGAAGCTCATCCAAGTCTAGTGACCGTCCCATAAAGTGCTTCCGGTGCAATGGCAAGGATCATCTCATTGCCAAGTGTCCCTACGCAAGTGATGCTGAAGATGCTATGAGAAAGGAGAGGAAGAAGCAAGAGAAGAAGAAGGAGGAAAAAGACTTCTCTCACAAGAAGAAGAAGGGTGAATCTCATGTGGCAACTTGGGAGAGTGATTCATCTTACTCAAGTGATGATGATGATGATTCCAAGAAGAAGAAGAAGGGGCACGCAAGCATTGCCATTCAAGAGAAGCTTTCTCTATTTGGTGCTCCATCATCTTGCTTCATGGCCAAGGCCACTAAGGTAAAACCTCCACTTGATAGTGATGATGAGAGTGATGATGATGATGAGACCACAAAAGAAGAACTCTTTGTCATGCTTGAGGATTGCAAGGGTGCTTTTAATGACTCTAGGAAGGAATGTAGGGGCTTGCGCAAGGATAAACAAAACCTTGAGCAAGAACTTAAGGAGTTGAGGGCTTCTTATGAGAGTCTAAAGGTAGACCATGAGAAGCTAGAGATTGCTCACTCCAAGCTTGAAAAAGCTCATTCCTCTCTAGTTGAGAAGCAAGAGAAAGTGCAATCACAAGTGGCGAACATAGAAAAGAAAAATATGTCCACATCATGTGATTCACTTGATGACTCATTCGTTGTTGCATCACTTGGCCCTTCATGTTCTTATGCCTCTACTTCATCTAGTAGTGTTGGTCATGCATGTGATTCTACACTAGTAGTTGAGAATGAGTCTCTTAAGAAGGAAGTCAAGGAGCTCAATCACACCTTGGCTAAGGCTTATGGTGGTGAGGACCGCTTGCTTATGTGCTTGGGTAGCCAAAGAGCTTCTCTCTACAGAGAGGGATTGGGCTATACCCCCAAGAAAGGCAAGGCCGCCTTTGCTCCTCACAAGACAAGTTTTGTGAAGAACAATGGTAGCTATTGCAAGAGTTGCAAGCAAGTTGATCATTTAGAGCATGCATGCAAGAACAACAACACTAGTGCCTCCTCTTACAAGTTGAGTGCTTCTTACATGCTTGTTAAGAGTGAGAGTGGTGTGAGTGCTAGATTCATTGGGACACCATGGATGAGCTCAAAGAAGAAAGCTATTTGGGTGCCAAAGACTCTAGTGACTAACCTTCAAGGACCCAAGCAAAAGTGGGTACCTAAAGCTTGATGTCTTCTTGTAGGTCAATTACAAAGCCGGAGGGAGGCATTGGGTGCTTGATAGTGGTGCATCAAATCATATGACCGGTGAAGATAGTATGTTCAAATCACTTGACAAGAATGACAATGGTGGATTCAACTCCATCACATTTGGTGACAATAGCAAGGGTGATGTCATGGGGCTTGGAAAGGTTGCAATTTCCAATGAGAAGGATCTCTCCAATGTGTTGCTAGTTGATACTTTGAACTTCAATCTTTTGTCGGTGGCACAATTATGTGATCTTGGCTACAAGTGCATATTTGATGACAAGCAAGTTGAGGTGGTGAGCAAGGATCAAGCAAGTATCATCTTCAAGGGGTTTAGGCATGGAAGCTTGTACTTGGTGGATTTCAATGCTAGTGAAGCTCAACTTTCATCATGTTTGATTGGCAAGTCAAGCAAGGGATGGCTATGGCATAGGCGCCTTGGACATGTTGGCATGAAGCAATTGAACAAGTTGGTGAAGCATGATCTAGTGAGAGGCTTGAATGATGTCACATTTGAGAAGGATAGACCTTGTAGTGCATGTCAAGCTAGCAAGCAACATGGGAACTCACATCCCAAGAAGAATGAGATGTCAACATCAAGAGCATTTGAGTTGTTGCACATGGACTTGTTTGGCCCAACTCACTATACATCAATTGGGGGCAACAAGTATGGATTTGTGATTGTGGATGACTACACAAGATACACATGGGTGTTCTTTCTCTATGACAAGAGTGAAGTCTATGATCTTTTCAAGTCATTTGTCAAGAGGGTGCAAAATGAGTTTGACACTACCATCAAGAAGATTAGAAGTGATAATGGGAGTGAATTCAAGAACACAAGAGTTGAAGAGTTGTGTGATGAGCTTGGAATTGTGCATCAATTCTCACCAACCTACAATTCCCAATCCAATGGTGTAGTTGAGAGGAAGAATAGGACCTTGATTGAGATGACAAGAACTATGCTACTTGAGTACAATGTGAGTGAGAAGTTTTGGAGTGATGCTATCAACACGGCTTGCTATTATAGCAACCGCCTCTATTGCCATGGGAAGTTAGAGAAGACTCCATATGAAATCTTGAATGGAAGGAAGCCCAACATTTCTTATTTCCGGGTCTTTGGTTGCAAGTGCTACATTCTCAAGAAAGGGCAAAGACTTGGCAAGTTTGACAAGAGGTGTGATGAGGGATTTCTTCTTGGCTACTCTACTTCTAGCAAGGCCTATAGAGTGTGGAACTTGGCTAGTGGGCTAATGGAAGAGGTTCATGATGTTGAATTTGATGAAACCCAAGGCTCTCAAGTTGGAGATCAAAATCAAGATGATGTGGGTGGAGATCAATTGAGCAATGCAATGAGACACATGGACATTGGTGACATTAGGCCGAGGCAAGTGGATGATGGTGATGAGGTGCAAATGCCAACTCAAGTTGTGATAGAAGATTCCAATGAGGCAAGCACAAGTGGTACTCAACATGAAGATCAAGATCAAGGTCAAGCAAGCAATGCAAATGAGCTAGTTTTCAACCTTCACACATTGCAAGAGATCATCCTCTAGATCATCTCATTGGTGATATTCAAAGAGGTGTACAAATAAGATCAAGATTGGCAAGCATTTGTGAGCACTACTCCTTTGTGTCATTCATTGAGCCAACTAAGATTGATGAAGCATTGAAGGATCCGGATTGGATAAATGTCATGCATGAGGAATTGAACAACTTCACTAGAAATGATGTGTGGGAGCTTGTTGAGAGGCCGAAAAAGCACAATGTGATTGGCACCAAGTGGGTCTTCAAGAACAAGCAAGATCAAGATGGATTGGTTGTGAGGAACAAAGCAAGACTAGTGGCACAAGGGTACACACAAGTTGAGGGTCTTGACTTTGGAGAAACATATGCACCGGTGGCAAGATTGGAGGCAATTAGAATCCTATTAGCCTATGCTTGTGCTCACAACATCAAGCTTTATCAAATGGATGTGAAGAGTGCATTTCTCAATGGCTTCATCAATGAGGAAGTGTATGTTGCACAACCTCCCGGTTTTGAAGATGACAAGAAGCCCAATCATGTTTACAAGCTCAAGAAGGCATTGTATGGATTAAAGCAAGCTCCAAGGGCATGGTATGAAAGATTGAGGGACTTTCTCATATCCAAAGGCTTCAAGATGGGAAAAGTTGACACTACTCTCTTCACCAAGAAGATAGAAGATGACTTGTTTGTGTTGCAAATCTATGTGGATGATATCATCTTTGGATCGACAAATCAATTCTTTTGTGAAGAGTTTGCTAAGATGATGGCAAGTGAGTTTGAGATGTCAATGCTTGGAGAGTTGAGCTACTTCCTTGGTCTTCAAATCAAGCAAATGAAGAATGGCACCTTTGTGAGTCAAGGCAAGTACATCAAGGACATGATCAAGAAGTTTGGGTTGCAAGATGCTAAGGCCATTAGTACACCTATGGGAACCAATGGTGGCTTGGACATTGATGATAGTGGCAAGATGATTGAGCAAAAGCTATATAGATCAATGATTGGAAGCTTGCTATATGTGACCGCCTCAAGGCCGGATGTCATGTTTAGTGTGTGCATGTGTGCAAGGTTTCAAACTTCTCCAAGAGAGAGTCACTTGATGGCAACCAAGAGAGTGTTGAGATACTTGAAGGGTACTCAAGATGTTGGTCTATGGTATCCCAAGGGGTCAAGCTTTGAGTTGGTTGGATATTCTGACTCCGACTATGCCGGTTGCAAGATTGATAGGAAGAGCACAAGTGGAACATGCCAAGTGCTAGGAAGATCTCTAGTATCATGGTCTTCAAAGAAGCAAAATAGTGTGGCACTTTCCACCGCCGAAGCCGAATATATTAGTGCGGGGAATTGTTGTGCACAATTGCTATGGATGAAAGCCACCTTGAAGGACTATGGGATAAAGTTCAAGCATGTGCCTTTGTTTTGTCACAATGAAAGTGCAATCAAGATGACAAACAATCCGGTTCAACATTCAAGAACCAAGCACATTGATGTGAGGCACCACTTCATTAGAGATCATCAACAAAAGGGTGATGTGAGCATTGAAAGCATTGGCACCGAAGATCAATTAGCCGACATATTCACCAAGCCTCTTGATGAGAAAAGATTTTGCAAGTTGAGGAATGAGTTGAACATACTTAGCTTCTCCAACATGGATTGATGCACCCCATTTATGACATGCCTCTCCTCCAACATAGCAAGGTAAAGTTGGTTGTTGCATCTCATGCATCCTTTGCTAGTTGTGTAGACATGTATACATGTGCATCTTGGTAGGCTCATTCTTTGCAAATCAAATGAATTTGAAGGATATATGGCATCACTATTGTTTCTATGCTTGATTTGATCTAGTGATGGCATATGACTTGTTTGTGAGCTTGTGAACCTAGTGTTGAATCTTTAGCACTTGCTCATGATGTGTATCTCAACATGGTCAAGATAACCCTTATTCTTATGAGGTGTGAAGAAGCTTGCCCTTGGTTCAAACCGAGATACATTTTCTAGGCATGTGGTTTAGATTTGGCCATAGTTGATTGACTTGTTTCTCTCATCTTATGCACCCTTGTTGGTGATTGTTGACAAAGGGGGAGAAATAAGTCACGAAGAGAAATGGAAGGGGATCAATTTTTATGATATGACCCAACCATGAGCACACAAATAGGGGGAGCAAGCTCATAGACTATTTGTTGCATATTGTGTGTGCATACATGATGATATGGAGCATTGCAAGCTAAATTCAATATTCATGCTTGTTTAGTGTAATGCTAGTATAGAACTTGATTGATGAAATGAAGTACTAGCATGCATAGGTGGTTTCTAGACATAGAGTTTCTCTTGTTCAAGTACCTTGCTTATAATGTGATCTCATGAGGTATTTTGAGTTTTGATGGATGTCTAGATTCTCATGGTGCTAAGGAAGGTTTATTATCGCACTCCGATTGGTATCACGCTTCAAAGGTCAATTCTATAAACCTTAGTACCATTTTGGTTGTGGTAACTCTCACACAAGTTTCATCTATGCATGTGTGCTTGAAAATTGACCAAACATTTGATGCACACATGTAGGGGGAGCTACCACTACCAAAACCGGAATTGAAATGCTTGTCCAATCCAAGATTCATGATCAAAATATCTTGGGCAAGCAATTCAATTTCATATTGAATTCTATTTCCATATCTTTGTGAGTTTGTCGAGGGGTTGTCATCAATTACCAAAAAGTGGGAGATTGAAAGCTCCAGTTTGGTTTTGGTAATTAATGACACTCAAATGTTGCTAATGCTTTGCTCTAAGTGTGGTTAGACACATAGCAACGTGACGGTGGATGATGGAGCATGGTGATCACGGTGATGAACATGGTGGACATGTGAAGTGATCAAGCTCCGACGGAGGCCCATGGAGATCAAGGCGAAGGTATACTTGATAGGGCTTTCCGGTTTAGTGGTCGAGACACTTAGCGAGTGTGACCACATTTAGGATCGATAACCGACTATCAAGAGGGGTCTCCTCAGTTTCATTCGCGGTCCTAAGTGCCTCTAGTTGCAACTTTGCATGATGCATGAGAGACTAACTAGAGGGCTAACTCTTGCCGACGTGGTCGTGCTTGTACTACTAACTCCGGTGCTTGAGACGAGGTCTACACTTGGTGGAGTTGGTACTCAAGGCAAGAGAATGGACTTGGAGCGAAGACGGCGCAAGATTCTATGGAGAAATCTGCATCAGAGGGCGACGGATGCCGGCCAGACACGGGTCAGACGCGTCCGGCGCGTGTTGTGCTGGCTGGGCTGCTGGCGCAGGCGCTGGTGAGCGCCGGACGCGTCCGGCGCGTGCTGGCTGGCGAAGGCTGCTAGTCTGGCTCGGTTGAGTGCCGGACGCGGCTGAGGCGCGTCCGGCGGGTCGCCAGACGTCGACCAGAAACTTCTGGGTTTCTGGCTCGCGCGCGTCGGGACGCCGGACGCGTCCGGCGTGACGTGTCGAACGCAGGCGGCGGACGCGCCAGGTCAAGCAGAGTTTGAAGGCAACGGTCGGATTCCGCGACGCGCTGAAGAGCGCTGGACGCGTCCGGCAGGCAGCGGCGGACGCGTCCGGCGCGTGTATTTCGGTCATACGCGTCCTGCGCGTGTTATTTGATGCCCCCAAGGACCAACGGCTCTATTTCGACTTGGGGTCTATAAGTAAGAGGTTGGCCGGCCATGGGAGTTCCCTCTTGCCCATTCTAACACTCTTGAGCATACTTTGAGCTAGAGACACTCCTCCCCACTCATCTCTTTGGTTCCCTTGCCATTCTTGAGAGAGATTTGAGTGAGAACAAGTGATTTGCATTGAGAGTTGCATCTAGAGGCACTTGTTCATCGAGTGAGCTGCAAATTCTTGTTACTCTTCAGTGATTCCCGTCACCATAGACGGTTTGGAGCAGCGGGTGGTGGTTGAGCTCGAGTTGGAGATTGTTCGAGGCCACACCGGGTTCTTGTGAGGGGTTCTTGATCCTTCCCCGTGGGAGTTCACGAAAGGATACCCTAGTGGATTGCTCGTGGCTTGTGGATCCTTGTCTTGTGTGGAGATTGCGGCTCCCCATTGGGGTCTTTGGCACCGAGCCAATTGAGCGGGCAACTCATCAAGCAAGTGTATCGCCACAACGAGGAGTAGCTTGCCGGGAAGCAAGTGAACCTCGGTAAAAAATCATTGTGTTGATTTGTGCTTGCCGGGGCTTCGACCTCCTTGTGTTTGTGCTTGAGCTCTCTAGGTGATTGGCTACTACACGGTGATTGGCCATCTTCTACTCCCACATTTTGTTTGATCACCGTGGTTGTTGTGCAATTTGAGTAACCTTGAGTTGCATTTGAATTTTTGCTCAACACCCTAAGTCATGCTTTTGTTTGCCCCAAAACTCATGTTTAGCGAAAAGAGTTGCATTTTTTCTCAACACCCAGTCATTCCGTTCCCCAAAACTCATGTTTAGTTTTGGTTCCTAGAGTGTTGGTTCCGACAAACTATGCGAAAACCGTTTGTGAAGACCGTTCTAGCCACTTTTGGTACGAAAAGAGTTGCATTTGAATTTTTCTTAACACCCAAGTCATCCCGTTTGCCGCAAAACTCATGTTTAGCTCGTTTCTAGTCCGTTCCTAGAGTGTTGGTTCCGGTATGACGAACTGTGCGAAAACCGTTTGTGAAGACCGTTCTAGCCAATTTTGGTATGAAAAGAGTTGCATTTGAATTTTTCTTAACACCCAAGTCATCCCGTTTGCCCAAAAACTCATGTTTAGCTCATTTCTAGACCGTTCCTAGAGTTTTGGCTCCGGTATGACAAACCGTGTGAAAACCGTTCATGAAGACAGTTCTAGCCACATTTGGTATAAAAAGAGTTGCATTTGAATTTTTCTTAACACCCAAGTCATCCCGTTTGCCCCAAAACTCATGTTTAGCTCATTTCTAGACCGTTCCTGGAGTTTTGGTTCCGGTACAACAAACTGTGCGAAAACCGTTCGTGAAAACCGTTCTAGCCACTTTTGGTACGAAAAGAGTTGCAGTTGAATTTTTCTCAACACCCAAGTCATTCCGTTTGCCCCAAAACTCATGTTTAGCGCGTTTCTAGCCCATTCCTAGAGTGTTGGTTCAAGTAGGACAAACTATGCGAAAACCAATCGTGAAGACCGTTCTAGCCAGTTTTGGTGCGAAAAGAGTTGCATTTGAATTTTTCTCAACACCCAAGTCATTCCGTTTGCCCAAAAACTCATGTTTAGCTCGTTTCTAGACCGTTCCTAGAGTGTTGATTGCGATACAACAAGATATGCGAAAACCGTTTGTGAAGACCGTTCTAGCCACTTTTGGTACGAAAAGAGATGCGTTTGAATTTTTCTTAACACCCAAGTCATCCCGTTTGCCGCAAAACTCATGTTTAGCTCGTTTCTAGTCCGTTCCTAGAGTGTTGGTTCCGTTATGACGAACTGTGTGAAAGCCGTTTGTGAAGACCGTTCTAGCCAAATTTGGTACGAAAAGAGTTGCATTTGAATTTTTCTTAACACCCAAGTCATCCCGTTTGCCCAAAAACTCATGTTTAGCTCATTTCTAGACCGTTCCTAGAGTTTTGGCTCCGGTATGACAAAGCATGCAAAAACCGTTCATGAAGACAGTTCTAGCCACATTTGATATAAAAAGAGTTGCATTTGAATTTTTCTTAACACCCAAGTCTTCCCGTTTGCCCCAAAACTCATGTTTAGCTCGTTTCTAGCCCGTTCCTAGAGTTTTGGTTCCGGTACGACAAACTATACGAAAACCGTTCGTGAAGACCGTTCTAGCCACATTCGGTACAAAAAGAGTTGCATTTGAATTTTTCTTAACACCCAAGTCATTTTGTTTGCCCCAAAACTCATGTTTAGCTCATTTCTAGCCTATTCCCGGAGTGTTGGTTCTGGTACGACAAACTATGCAAAAACCGTTCGTGAAGACCGTTGTAGCCACTTTTGGTACGAAAAGAGTTGCATTTGAATATTTCTTAACACCCAAGTCATCCCGTTTGCCCCAAAACTCATGTTTAGCTCGTTTCTAGACCATTCCTGGAGTTTTGGTTCCGGTACGACAAACTGTGCGAAAACCGTTCGTGAAAACCGTTCTAGCCACTTTTGGTACGAAAAGAGTTGCATTTGAATTTTTCTCAACACCCAAGTCATTCCGTTTGCCCCAAAACTCATGTTTAGCGCGTTTCTAGCCCATTCCTAGAGTGTTGGTTCAAGTAGGACAAACTATGCGAAAACCAATCGTGAAGACCGTTCTAGCCACTTTTGGTACGAAAAGAGTTGCATTTGAATTTTTCTCAACACCCAAGTCATTCCGTTTGCCCAAAAACTCATGTTTAGCTCATTTCTAGACCGTTCCTAGAGTGTTGGTTCCGATACGACAAACTATGCGAAAACCATTTGTGAAGACCGTTCTAGCCACTTTTGGTACGAAAAGAGTTGCATTTGAATTTTTCTTAACACCCAAGTCATCCCGTTTGCCCCAAAACTCATGTTTAGCTCGTTTCTAGTCCGTTCCTTGAGTGTTGGTTCCGGTATGACAAACTGTGCGAAAACCGTTTGTGAAGACCGTTCTAGCCACTTTTGGTATGAAAAGAGTTGCATTTGAATTTTTCTTAACACCCAAGTCATCCCGTTTGCCCAAAAACTCATGTTTAGCTCATTTCTAGACCGTTCCTAGAGTTTTGGCTCCGGTATGACAAACCGTGCGAAAACCGTTCATGAAGACAGTTCTAGCCACATTTGGTATGAAAAGAGTTGCATTTGAATTTTTCTTAACACCCAAGTCATCCCATTTGCCCCAAAACTCATGTTTAGCTTGGTTCTAGCCCGTTCCTAGAGTTTTGGTTCCGGTACGACAAACTGTGCGAAAAACGTTCGTGAAGACCGTTCTAGCCACTTTTGGTACGAAAAGAGTTGCATTTGAATTTTTCTTAACACCCAAGTCATTTTGTTTGCCCCAAAACTCATGTTTAGCTCGTTTCTAGCCTATTCCTGGAGTGTTGGTTCCGGTACGACAAACTATGCGAAAACCGTTCGTGAAGACCGTTCTAGCCACTTTTGGTACGAAAAGAGTTGCATTTGAATATTTCTTAACACCCAAGTCATCCCGTTTGCCCCAAAACTCATGTTTAGCTCATTTCTAGACCGTTCCTAGAGTTTTGGCTCTGGTATGACAAACCATGCAAAAACCGTTCGTGAAGACAGTTCTAGCCACATTTGGTATGAAAAGAGTTGCATTTGAATTTTTCTTAACACCCAAGTCATCCCGTTTGCCCCAAAACTCATGTTTAGCTCGTTTCTAGCCCGTTCCTAGAGTTTTGGTTCCGGTACGACAAACTGTGCGAAAACCGTTCGTGAAGACCGTTCTAGCCACATTTGGTATGAAAAGAGTTGCATTTGAATTTTTCTTAACACCCAAGTCATTTTGTTTGCCCCAAAACTCATGTTTAGCGCATTTCTAGCGTATTCTTGGAGTGTTGGTTCCGGTACGACAAACTGTGCGAAAACCGTTCGTGAAGACCGTTCTAGCCACTTTTGGTACGAAAAGAGTTGCATTTGAATATTTCTTAACACCCAAGTCATTCCGTTTGCCCCAAAACTCATGTTTAGCTCATTTCTAGTCCATTCCTGGAGTTTTGGTTCCGGTATGACAAACCGTGCGAAAACCGTTCGTGAAGACCGTTCTAGCCACTTTTGGTACGAAAAGAGTTGCATTTGAATTTTTCTTAACACCCAAGTCATCCCGTTTGCCCCAAAACTCATGTTTAGCGTGTTTCTAGCCCGTTCCTGGAGTGTTGGTTCAAGTAGGACAAACTATGCGAAAACCATTCGTGAAGACCGTTCTAGCCACTTTTGGTACGAAAAGAGTTGCATTTGAATTTTTCTCAACACCCAAGTCATTTCGTTTGCCCCAAAACTCATGTTTAGCACGTTTCTAGCCCATTCCTAGAGTGTTGGTTCCGGTACGACAAACTATGCGAAAACCGTTTGTGAAGACCGTTCTAGCCACTTTTGGTACGAAAAGAGTTGCATTTAAATTTTTCTTAACACCCAAGTCATCCCGTTTGCCCCAAAACTCATGTTTAGCTCGTTTCTAGTCCGTTCCTAGAGTGTTGGTTCCGGTATGACGAACGGTGCGAAAACCGTTTGGGAAGACCGTTCTAGCCAATTTTGGTACGAAAAGAGTTGCATTTGAATATTTGTTAACACCCAAGTCATCCCGTTTGCCCTAAAACTCATGTTTAGCTCATTTCTAGACCGTTCCTGGAGTTTTGGTTCCGATATGACAAACTGTGCGAAAACCGTTCGTGAAAACCGTTCTAGCCTCTTTTGGTACTAAAAGAGTTGCAGTTGAATTTTTCTCAACACCCAAGTCATTCTGTTTGCCCCAAAACTCATGTTTAGCGTGTTTCTAGCCCGTTCCTGGAGTGTTGGTTCAAGTAGGACAAACTATGCGAAAACCAATCATGAAGACCGTTCTAGCCACTTTTGGTACGAAAAGAGTTGCATTTGAATTTTTCTCAACACCCAAGTCATTCCGTTTGCCCCAAAACTCATGTTTAGCACGTTTCTAGCCCGTTCCTAGAGTTTTGGTTCCGGTATGACAAACTATGCGAAAACCGTTTGTGAAGACCATTCTAGCCACTTTTGGTACGAAAAGAGTTGCATTTGAATTTTTCTTAACACCCAAGTCATCCCGTTTGCCCCAAAACTCATGTTTAGCTCGTTTCTAGTCCGTTCCTAGAGTGTTGGTTCCGGTATGACGAACTGTGCGAAAACCGTTTGTGAAGACCGTTCTAGCCAATTTTGGTACGAAAAGAGTTGCATTTGAATTTTTCTTAACACCCAAGTCATCCCGTTTGCCCAAAAACTCATGTTTCGCTCATTTCTAGACCGTTCCTAGAGTTTTGGCTCCGGTATAACAAACCATGCGAAAACCGTTCATGAAGACAGTTCTAGCCACATTTGGTATAAAAAGAGTTGCATTTGAATTTTTCTTAACACCCAAGTCATCCCGTTTGCCCCAAAACTCATGTTTAGCTCGTTTCTAGCCCGTTCCTAGAGTTTTGGTTCCGGTACGACAACCTGTGCGAAAACCGTTCGTGAAGACCGTTCTAGCCACATTTTGGTACGAAAAGAGTTGCATTTGAATTTTTCTTAACACCCAAGTCATTTTTTTGCCCCAAAACTCATGTTTAGCTCGTTTCTAGCCTATTCCTAGAGTTTTGGTTCCGGTACGACAAACCGTGCGAAAACCGTTCATGAAGACCGTTCTAGCCACTTTTGGTACGAAAAGAGTTGCATTTGAATATTTCTTAACACCCAAGTCATTCCGTTTGCCCCAAAACTCATGTTTAGCTCGTTTCTAGACCGTTCCTAGAGTTTGGTTCCGGTAAACGACAACCGTTCGTTCTAGCCAAAACCGTTCACCCAAGTGAAAACCGTTCTAGCCACTTTTGGTACAAACTATGCGAAAAGAGTTGCATTTGAATTTTTCTTAACACCCAAGTCATCCCGTTTGCCCCAAAACTCATGTTTAGCTCGTTTCTAGACCGTTCCTAGGAGTTTTGGTTCAAGTATGACAAACTATGCGAAAACCAATCGTGAAGACCATTCTAGCCACTTTTGGTATGAAAAGAGTTGCATTTGAATTTTTCTTAACACCCAAGTCATCTCGTTTGCCCCAAAACTCATGTTTAGCTCGTTTCTAGACCGTTCCTAGAGTTTTGGTTCTGGTATGACAAACTGTGCGAAAACCGTTCATGAAGACCGTTCTAGCCACTTTTGGTACGAAAAGAGTTGCATTTGAATTTTTCTTAACACCCAAGTCATCTCGTTTGCCCAAAAACTCATGTTTAGCTCATTTCTAGACCGTTCCTGGAGTTTTGGCTCCGGTAAGACAAACCGTGCGAAAACCGTTCGTGAAGATGGTTCTAGCCACATTTGGTATAAAAAGAGTTGCATTTGAATTTTCTTAACACCCAAGTCATCCCGTTTGCCCCAAAACTCATGTTTAGCTCGTTTCTAGCCCGTTCCTAGAGTTTTGGTTCCGGTACGACAAACTGTGCGAAAACCGTTCGTGAAGACCATTCTAGCCACATTTGGTATGAAAAGAGTTGCATTTGAATTTTTCTTAACACCCAAGTCATTTTGTTTGCCCCAAAACTCATGTTTAGCGCATTTCTAGCGTATTCTTGGAGTGTTGGTTCCGGTACGACAAACTGTGCGAAAACCATTCGTGAAGACCGTTGTAGCCACTTTTGGTACGAAAAGAGTTGCATTTGAATATTTCTTAACACCCAAGTCATTCCGTTTGCCCCAAAACTCATGTTTAGCACGTTTCTAGCCCATTCCTAGAGTTTTGGTTCCGGTACGACAAACTATGCGAAAACCATTCGTGAAGACCGTTCTAGCCACTTTTGGTACGAAAAGAGTTGCATTTGAATTTTTCTCAACACCCAAGTCATTCCGTTTACCCCAAAACTCATGTTTAGCACGTTTCTAGCCCATTCCTAGAGTGTTGGTTCCGGTACGACAAACTATGCGAAAACCGTTTGTGAAGACCGTTCTAGCCACTTTTGGTACGAAAAGAGTTGCATTTAAATTTTTCTTAACACCCAAGTCATCCCGTTTGCCCCAAAACTCATGTTTAGCTCGTTTCTAGTCCGTTCCTAGAGTGTTGGTTCCGGTATGACAAACTGTGCGAAAACCGTTTGTGAAGACCGTTCTAGCCAATTTTGGTACGAAAAGAGTTGCATTTGAATATTTATTAACACCCAAGTCATCCCGTTTGCCCTAAAACTCATGTTTAGCTCATTTCTAGACCGTTCCTAGAGTTTTGGCTCATATGACGAAACCATGCGAAAACCGTTCGTGAAGACCGTTCTAGCCACATTTGGTATAAAAAGAGTTGCATTTGAATTTTTCTTAACACCCAAGTCATCCCGTTTGCCCCAAAACTCATGTTGAGCTCGTTTCTAGCCCGTTCCTAGAGTTTTGGTTCCGGTATAACAAACTGTGCGAAAACCGTTCATGAAGACCGTTCTAGCCACTTTTGGTACGAAAAGAGTTGCATTTGAATTTTTCTTAACACCCAAGTCATCCCGTTTGCCCAAAAACTCATGTTTAGCTCATTTTTAGACCGTTGGCTCCGGTATGACAAACCGTGCGAAAACCGTTCATGAAGACAGTTCTAGCCACATTTGGTATAAAAAGAGTTGCATTTGAATATTTCTTAACACCCAAGTCATTCCGTTTGCCCCAAAACTCATGTTTAGCTCGTTTCTAGACCGTTCCTGGAGTTTTGGTTCCGGTATGACAAACTGTGCGAAAACCATTCGTGAAAACCGTTCTAGCCACTTTTGGTACGAAAAGAGTTGCAGTTGAATTTTTCTCAACACCCAAGTCATTCCGTTTGCCCCAAAACTCATGTTTAGCGCGTTTCTAGCCCATTCCTGGAGTGTTGGTTCAAGTAAGACAAACTATGCGAAAACCAATCGTGAAGACCGTTCTAGCCACTTTTGGTACGAAAACCATTGCATTTGAATTTTTCTTAACACCCAAGTCATCCCGTTTGCCCAAAAACTCATGTTTAGCTCGTTTCTAGACCGATCCTGGAGTTTTGGCTTTGGTATGACAAACCATGCGAAAACCGTTCGTGAAGACAGTTCTAGCCACATTTGGTATGAAAAGAGTTGCATTTGAATTTTTCTTAACACCCAAGTCATCTCGTTTGCCCCAAAACTCATGTTTAGCTCATTTCTAGTCCGTTCCTAGAGTTTTGGTTCCGGTATGACAAACCGTGCGAAAACCGTTCATGAAGACCGTTCTAGCCACTTTTGGTACGAAAAGAGTTGCATTTGAATTTTTCTTAACACCCAAGTCATCTCGTTTGCCCAAAAACTCATGTTTAGCTCATTTCTAGACCGTTCCTGGAGTTTTGGCTCCGGTATGACAAACCGTGCGAAAACCATTCGTGAAGATGGTTCTAGCCACATTTGGTATAAAAAGAGTTGCATTTGAATTTTTCTTAACACCCAAGTCATCCTGTTTGCCCCAAAACTCATGTTTAGCTCGTTTCTAGCCCGTTCCTAGAGTTTTGGTTCCGGTACGACAAACTGTGCGAAAACCGTTCGTGAAGACCATTCTAGCCACATTTGGTATGAAAAGAGTTGCATTTGAATTTTTCTTAACACCCAAGTCATTTTGTTTGCCCCCAAAACTCATGTTTAGCGCATTTCTAGCGTATTCTTGGAGTGTTGGTTCCGGTACGACAAACTGTGCGAAAACCATTCGTGAAGACCGTTGTAGCCACTTTTGGTACGAAAAGAGTTGCATTTGAATATTTCTTAACACCCAAGTCATTCCGTTTGCCCCAAAGCTCATGATTAGCTCATTTCTAGACCGTTCCTGGAGTTTTGGTTCCGGTATGACAAACTGTGCGAAAACCGTTCGTGAAAACCGTTCTAGCCACTTTTGGCACGAAAAGAGTTGTATTTGAATTTTTCTCAACACCCAAGTCATTCCGTTTACCCCAAAACTCATGTTTAGCACGTTTCTAGCCCATTCCTAGAGTGTTGGTTCCGGTATGACAAACTATGCGAAAACCGTTTGTGAAGACCGTTCTAGCCACTTTTGGTACGAAAAGAGTTGCATTTAAATTTTTCTTAACACCCAAGTCATCCCGTTTGCCCCAAAACTCATGTTTAGCTCGTTTTTAGTCCATTCCTAGAGTGTTGGTTCCGGTATGACGAACTGTGCGAAAACCGTTTGTGAAGACCGTTCTAGCCAATTTTGGTACGAAAAGAGTTGCATTTGAATATTTATTAACACCCAAGTCATCCCGTTTGCCCTAAAACTCATGTTTAGCTTATTTCTAGACCGTTCCTAGAGTTTTGGCTCTGGTATGACAAACCATGCGAAAACCGTTCGTGAAGACAGTTCTAGCCACATTTGGTATAAAAAGAGTTGCATTTGAATTTTTCTTAACACCCAAGTCATCATGTTTGCCCCAAAACTCATGTTGAGCTCGTTTCTAGCCCGTTCCTAGAGTTTTGGTTCCGGTATAACAAACTGTGCGAAAACTGTTCATGAAGACCGTTCTAGCCACTTTTGGTACGAAAAGAGTTGCATTTGAATTTTTCTTAACACCCAAGTCATCCCGTTTTCCCAAAAACTCATGTTTAGCTCATTTCTAGACCGTTCCTAGAGTTTTGGCTCCGGTATGACAAACCGTGCGAAAACCGTTCATGAAGACAGTTCTAGCCACATTTGGTATAAAAAGAGTTGCATTTGAATATTTCTTAACACCCAAGTCATTCCGTTTGCCCCAAAACTCATGTTTAGCTCGTTTCTAGTCCGTTCCTAGAGTTTTGGTTCCGGTATGACAAACCGTGCGAAAACCATTCGTGAAGACCGTTCTAGCCACTTTTGGTACGAAAAGAGTTGCATTTGAATTTTTCTCAACACCCAAGTCATTCCGTTTGCCCCAAAACTCATGTTTAGCGCGTTTCTAGCCCATTCCTAGAGTGTTGGTTCAAGTAGGACAAACTATGCGAAAACCAATCGTGAAGACCGTTCTAGCCACTTTTGGTACGAAAAGAGTTGCATTTGAATTTTTCTTAACACCCAAGTCATCCCGTTTGCCCAAAAACTCATGTTTAGCTCGTTTCTAGACCGATCCTGGAGTTTTGGCTTTGGTATGACAAACCATGCGAAAACCGTTCGTGAAGACAGTTCTAGCCACATTTGGTATGAAAAGAGTTACATTTGAATTTTTCTTAACACCCAAGTCATCTCGTTTTGCCCCAAAACTCATGTTTAGCTCGTTTCTAGACCGTTCCTGGAGTTTTGGTTCCGGTATGACAAACTGTGCGAAAACCGTTCATGAAGACCGTTCTAGCCACTTTTGGTACGAAAAGAGTTGCATTTGAATTTTTCTTAACACCCAAGTCATCTCGTTTGCCCAAAAACTCATGTTTAGCTCATTTCTAGACCGTTCCTAGAGTTTTGGCTCCGGTATGACAAACCGTGCGAAAACCATTCATGAAGACTGTTCTAGCCACATTTGGTACTAAAAGAGTTGCATTTGAATTTTTCTTAACACCCAAGTCATCCCGTTTGCCCCAAAACTCATGTTTAGCTCGTTTCTAGCCCGTTCCTAGAGTTTTGGTTCCGGTACGACAAACCGTGCGAAAACCGTTCGTGAAGACCGTTCTAGCCACATTTGGTATGAAAAGAGTTGCATTTGAATTTTTCTTAACACCCAAGTCATTCTGTTTGCCCCAAAACTCATGTTTAGCGCATTTCTAGCCTATTCTTGGAGTGTTGGTTCCGGTACGACAAACTGTGCGAAAACCGTTCGTGAAGACCGTTGTAGCCACTTTTGGTACGAAAAGAGTTGCATTTGAATATTTCTTAACACCCAAGTCATTCCGTTTGCCCCAAAACTCATGTTTAGCTCATTTCTAGACCGTTCCTGGAGTTTTGGTTCCGGTATGACAAACTGTGCGAAAACCGTTCGTAAAAACCGTTCTAGCCTCTTTTGGTACTAAAAGAGTTGCAGTTGAATTTTTCTCAACACCTAAGTCATTCTGTTTGCCCCAAAACTCATGTTTAGCGTGTTTCTAGCCCGTTCCTGGAGTGTTGGTTCAAGTAGGACAAACTATGCGAAAACCATTCGTGAAGACCGTTCTAGCCACTTTTGGTACGAAAAGAGTTGCATTTGAATTTTTCTTAACACCCAAGTCATCCCGTTTGCCCCAAAACTCATGTTTAGCTCGTTTCTAGTCCGTTCCTAGAGTGTTGGTTCCGGTATGACGAACTGTGCGAAAACCGTTTGTGAAGACCGTTCTAGCCAATTTTGGTACGAAAAGAGTTGCATTTGAATATTTCTTAACACCCAAGTCATCCCGTTTGCCCCAAAACTCATGTTTAGCTCATTTCTAGACCGTTCCTGGAGTTTTGGTTCCGGTATGACAAACTGTGCGAAAACCGTTCGTGAAGACCGTTCTAGCCACTTTTGGTACAAAAAGAGTTGCAGTTGAATTTTTCTCAACACCCAAGTCATTCCGTTTGCCCCAAAACTCATGTTTAGCGCATTTCTAGCCCATTCTAGGAGTACTAGTTCAAGTAGCACAAACTATGCGAAAACCAATCATGAAGACCGTTCTAGCCACTTTTGGTACGAAAAGCGTTGCATTTGAATATTTCTTAACACCCAAGTCATCCCGTTTGCCCAAAAACTCATGTTTAGCTCATTTCTAGACCGTTCCTAGAGTTTTGGTTCCGGTATGACAAACTATGCGAAAACCGTTCGTGAAGACCGTTCTAGCCACTTTTGGTACGAAAAGAGTTGCATTTGAATTTTTCTTAACACCCAAGTCATCCCGTTTGCCCCAAAACTCATGTTTAGCTCGTTTCTAGCCCGTTCCTAGAGTTTTGGTTCCGGTATGACAAACTGTGCGAAAACCGTTTGTGAAGACCGTTCTAGCCACTTTTGGTACGAAAAGAGTTGCATTTGAATTTTTCTTAACACCCAAGTCATCCCGTTTGCCCCAAAACTCATGTTTAGCTCGTTTCTAGCCCGTTCCTAGAGTTTTGGTTCCGGTACGACAAACTGTGCGAAAACCGTTCGTGAAGACCGTTCTAGCCACATTTGGTACGAAAAGAGTTGCATTTGAATATTTCTTAACACCCAAGTCATTTTGTTTGCCCCAAAACTCATGTTTAGCTCGTTTCTAGCCTATTCCTAGAGTGTTGGTTCCGGTACGACAAACTGTGCGAAAACCGTTCGTGAAGACCGTTGTAGCCACTTTTGGTACGAAAAGAGTTGCATTTGAATATTTCTTAACACCCAAGTCATCCCGTTTGCCCCAAAACTCATGTTTAGCTCGTTTCTAGACCGTTCCTAGAGTTTTGGTTCCGGTACGACAAACTGTGCGAAAACCGTTCGTGAAAACCGTTCTAGCCACTTTTGGTACGAAAAGAGTTGCATTTGAATTTTTCTCAACACCCAAGTCATCCCGTTTGCCCCAAAACTCATGTTTAGCGCGTTTCTAGCCCATTCCTGGAGTGTTGGTTCAAGTAGGACAAACTATGCGAAAACCAATCGTGAAGACCGTTCTAGCCACTTTTGGTACGAAAAGCGTTGCATTTGAATTTTTCTTAACACCCAAGTCATCCCGTTTGCCCAAAAACTCATGTTTAGCTCGTTTCTAGACCGATCCTGGAGTTTTGGCTTTGGTATGACAAACCATGCGAAAACCGTTCGTGAAGACAGTTCTAGCCACATTTGGTATGAAAAGAGTTACATTTGAATTTTTCTTAACACCCAAGTCATCTCGTTTTGCCCCAAAACTCATGTTTAGCTCGTTTCTAGACCGTTCCTAGAGTTTTGGTTCCGGTATGACAAACCATGCGAAAACCGTTCGTGAAGACCGTTCTAGCCACTTTTGGTATGAAAAGAGTTGCATTTGAATTTTTCTTAACACCCAAGTCATCCCGTTTGCCCAAAAACTCATGTTTAGCTCATTTCTAGACCGTTCCTGGAGTTTTGGTTCCGGTATGACAAACCGTGCGAAAACCGTTCGTGAAGACAGTTCTAGCCACATTTGGTATGAAAAGAGTTGCATTTGAATTTTTCTTAACACCCAAGTCATCCCGTTTGCCCCAAAACTCATGTTTAGCTCGTTTCTAGCCCGTTCCTAGAGTTTTGGTTCCGGTACGACAAACTATGCGAAAACCGTTCGTGAAGACCGTTCTAGCCACATTTGGTATGAAAAGAGTTGCATTTGAATTTTTCTTAACACCCAAGTCATTTTGTTTGCCCCAAAACTCATGTTTAGCTCATTTCTAGCCTGTTCCTGGAGTGTTGGTTCCGGTATGACAAACTGTGCGAAAACCGTTCGTGAAGACCGTTCTAGCCACTTTTGGTACGAAAAGAGTTGCATTTGAATATTTCTTAACACCCAAGTCATTCCGTTTGCCCCAAAACTCATGTTTAGCTCATTTCTAGACCGTTCCTGGAGTTTTGGTTCCGGTATGACAAACTGTGCGAAAACCGTTTGTGAAAACCGTTCTAGCCACTTTTGGTACGAAAAGAGTTGCAGTTGAATTTTCTCTACACCTAAGTCATTCTGTTTTCCCCAAAACTCATGTTTAGCGTGTTTCTAGCCCGTTCCTGGAGTGTTGGTTCAAGTCGGACAAACTATGCGAAAACCATTCGTGAAGACCGTTCTAGCCACTTTTGGTACGAAAAGAGTTGCATTTGAATTTTTCTCAACACCCAAGTCATTCCGTTTGCCCCAAAACTCATGTTTAGCACGTTTCTAGCCCATTCCTAGAGTGTTGGTTCCGGTACGACAAACTATGCGAAAACCGTTTGTGAAGACCGTTCTAGCCACTTTTGGTACGAAAAGAGTTGCATTTGAATTTTTCTTAACACCCAAGTCATCCCGTTTGCCCCAAAACTCATGTTTAGCTCGTTTCTAGTCCGTTCCTAGAGTGTTGGTTCCGGTATGACAAACTGTGCGAAAACCGTTTGTGAAGACCGTTCTAGCCAATTTTGGTACGAAAAGAGTTGCATTTGAATATTTCTTAACACCCAAGTCATCCCGTTTGCCCCAAAACTCATGTTTAGCTCATTTCTAGACCGTTCCTAGAGTTTTGGTTCCGGTATGACAAACTCTGCGAAAACCGTTCGTGAAGACCGTTCTAGCCACTTTTGGTACGAAAAGAGTTGCATTTGAATTTTTCTCAACACCCAAGTCATTCCGTTTGCCCCAAAACTCATGTTTAGCTGTTTCTAGCCCGTTCCTGGAGTGTTGGTTCAAGTAGGACAAACTATGCGAAAACCATTCATGAAGACCGTTCTAGCCACTTTTGGTACGAAAAGAGTTGCATTTGAATTTTTCTTAACACCCAAGTCATTCCGTTTGCCCCAAAACTCATGTTTAGCTCATTTCTAGACCGTTCCTGGAGTTTTGGTTCCGGTACAACAAACTGTGCGAAAACCGTTTGTGAAGACCGTTCTAGCCACTTTTGGTATAAAAAGAGTTGCATTTGAATTTTTCTTAACACCCAAGTCATCCCGTTTGCCCCAAAACTCATGTTTAGCTCGTTTCTAGCCCGTTCCTAGAGTTTTGGTTCCGGTATGACAAACCGTGCGAAAACCGTTTGAAGACCGTTCTAGCCACTTTTGGTACGAAAAGAGTTGCATTTGAATTTTCTTAACACCCAAGTCATCCCGTTTGCCCAAAACTCATGTTTAGCTCATTTCTAGACCGTTCCTAGAGTTTTGGCTCCGGTATGACAAACCATGCGAAAACCGTTCGTGAAGACCGTTCTAGCCACATTTGGTATAAAAAGAGTTGCATTTGAATTTTTCTTAACACCCAAGTCATCCCGTTTGCCCCAAAACTCATGTTTAGCTCGTTTCTAGCCCGTTCCTAGAGTTTTGGTTCCGGTACGACAAACCGTGTGAAAACCGTTCGTGAAGACCGTTCTAGCCACATTTTGGTACGAAAAAGAGTTGCATTTGAATTTTTCTTAACACCCAAGTCATTTTGTTTGCCCCAAAACTCATGTTTAGCTCGTTTCTAGCCCATTCCTGGAGTGTTGGTTCCGTAGGACAAACTATGCGAAAACCAATCGTGAAGACCGTTCTAGCCACTTTTGGTACGAAAAGAGTTGCATTTGAATTTTTCTTAACACCCAAGTCATCCCGTTTGCCCCAAAACTCATGTTTAGCTCGTTTCTAGACCGATTCCTAGAGTTTTGGCTTTGGTATGACAAACCATGCGAAAACCGTTCGTGAAGACCGTTCTAGCCACTTTTGGTATGAAAAGAGTTGCATTTGAATTTTTCTTAACACCCAAGTCATCTCGTTTGCCCCAAAACTCATGTTTAGCTCGTTTCTAGACCGTTCCTGGAGTTTTGGTTCCGGTATGACAAACCATGCAAAAACCGTTCGTGAAGACCGTTCTAGCCACTTTTGGTACGAAAAGAGTTGCATTTGAATTTTTCTTAACACCCAAGTCATCCCGTTTGCCCCAAAACTCATGTTTAGCTCGTTTCTAGCCCGTTCCTAGAGTTTTGGTTCCGGTACGACAAACTGTGCGAAAACCGTTCGTGAAGACCGTTCTAGCCACATTTGGTATGAAAAGAGTTGCATTTGAATTTTTCTTAACACCCAAGTCATTTTGTTTGCCCCAAAACTCATGTTTAGCGCATTTCTAGCCGATTCCTGGAGTGTTGGTTCCGGTACGACAAACTGCGAAAACCGTTCGTGAAGACCGTTGTAGCCACTTTTGGTACGAAAAGAGTTGCATTTGAATATTTCTTAACACCCAAGTCATTCCGTTTGCCCCAAAACTCATGTTTAGCTCATTTCTAGACCGTTCCTGGAGTTTTGGTTCCGGTATGACAAACTGTGCGAAAACCGTTCGTGAAAACCGTTCTAGCCACTTTTGGTACGAAAAGAGTTGCAGTTGAATTTTTCTCAACACCTAAGTCATTCTGTTTTCCCCAAAACTCATGTTTAGCGTGTTTCTAGCCCGTTCCTGGAGTGTTGGTTCAAGTAGGACAAACTATGCGAAAACCATTCGTGAAGACCGTTCTAGCCACTTTTGGTACGAAAAGAGTTGCATTTGAATTTTTCTTAACACCCAAGTCATCCCGTTTGCCCCAAAACTCATGTTTAGCTCGTTTCTAGTCCGTTCCTAGAGTGTTGGTTCCGGTATGACAAACTGTGCGAAAACCGTTTGTGAAGACCGTTCTAGCCAATTTTGGTACGAAAAGAGTTGCATTTGAATATTTCTTAACACCCAAGTCATTCCGTTTGCCCCAAAACTCATGTTTAGCTCATTTCTAGACCGTTCCTGGAGTTTTGGTTCCGGTATGACAAACTGTGCGAAAACCATTCGTGAAAACCGTTCTAGCCACTTTTGGTACGAAAAGAGTTGCAGTTGAATTTTTCTCAACACCTATGTCATTCTGTTTTCCCCAAAACTCATGTTTAGCGTGTTTCTAGCCCGTTCCTGGAGTGTTGGTTCAAGTAGGACAAACTATGCGAAAACCATTCGTGAAGACCGTTCTAGCCACTTTTGGTACGAAAAGAGTTGCATTTGAATTTTTCTTAACACCCAAGTCATCCCGTTTGCCCCAAAACTCATGTTTAGCTCGTTTCTAGTCCGTTCCTAGAGTTTTGGTTCCGGTATGACAAACCGTGCGAAAACCGTTCGTGAAGACCGTTCTAGCCACATTTGGTATGAAAAGAGTTGCATTTGAATATTTCTTAACACCCAAGTCATTCTGTTTGCCCCAAAACTCATGTTTAGCGTGTTTCTAGCCCGTTCCTAGAGTGTTGGTTCCGGTACGACAAACTATGCGAAAACCATTCATGAAGACCGTTCTAGCCACTTTTGGTACGAAAAGAGTTGCATTTGAATATTTCTTAACACCCAAGTCATTCCGTTTGCCCCAAAACTCATGTTTAGCTCATTTCTAGACCGTTCCTGGAGTTTTGGTTCCGGTATGACAAACTGTGCGAAAACCGTTCGTGAAAACCGTTCTAGCCACTTTTGGTACGAAAAGAGTTGCATTTGAATTTTTCTTAACACCCAAGTCATTCCGTTTGCCCCAAAACTCATGTTTAGCTCATTTCTAGCCCGTTCCTGGAGTTTTGGTTCTAGTAGGACAAACTATGCGAAAACCATTCGTGAAGACCGTTCTAGCCACTTTTGGTACGAAAAGAGTTGCATTTGAATTTTTCTTAACACCCAAGTCATCCCGTTTGCCCCAAAACTCATGTTTAGCTCGTTTCTAGACCGTTCCTAGAGTTTTGGTTCAAGGTGACAAACCATGCGAAAACCGTTCGTGAAGACCGTTCTAGCCACTTTTGGTATGAAAAGAGTTGCATTTGAATTTTTCTTAACACCCAAGTCATCCCGTTTGCCCCAAAACTCATGTTTAGCTCGTTTCTAGCCCGTTCCTGGAGTTTTGGTTCCGGTATGACAAACTATGCGAAAACCGTTCATGAAGACCGTTCTAGCCACTTTTGGTACGAAAAGAGTTGCATTTGAATTTTTCTTAACACCCAAGTCATCCCGTTTGCCCCAAAACTCATGTTTAGCTCATTTCTAGACCGTTCCTAGAGTTTTGGTTCCGGTATGACAAACCGTGCGAAAACCGTTCGTGAAGACAGTTCTAGCCACATTTGGTATAAAAAGAGTTGCATTTGAATTTTTCTTAACACCCAAGTCATCCCGTTTGCCCCAAAACTCATGTTTAGCTCGTTTCTAGCCCGTTCCTAGAGTTTTGGTTCCGGTATGACAAACCGTGCGAAAACCATTTCATGAAGACTGTTCTAGCCACATTTGGTATGAAAAGAGTTGCATTTGAATTTTTCTTAACACCCAAGTCATCCCGTTTGCCCCAAAACTCATGTTTAGCTCATTTCTAGACCGTTCTTGGAGTTTTGGTTCCGGTATGACAAACCGTGCGAAAACCATTCGTGAAGACCGTTCTAGCCACTTTTGGTATGAAAAGAGTTGCATTTGAATTTTTCTTAACACCCAAGTCATTCCGTTTGCCCCAAAACTCATGTTTAGCTCGTTTCTAGACCGTTCCTAGAGTTTTGGTTCCGGTACGACAAACCGTGCGAAAACCATTCATGAAGACCGTTCTAGCCACTTTTGGTACGAAAAGAGTTACATTTGAATTTTTCTTAACACCCAAGTCATCCCGTTTGCCCCAAAACTCATATTTAGCTCGTTTCTAGACCGTTCCTTGAGTTTTGGTTCCGGTATGACAAACCATGCGAAAACCGTTCGTGAAGACCGTTCTAGCCACTTTTGGTACGAAAAGAGTTGCATTTGAATTTTTTTAACACCCATGTCATCCCGTTTGCCCCAAAACTCATGTTTAGCTCGTTTCTAGCCTGTTCCTAGAGTTTTGGTTCCGGTATGACAAACTGTGCGAAAACCGTTCGTGAAGACCGTTCTAGCCATTTTTGGTACGAAAAGAGTTCCATTTGAAGTTTTATTAACACCCAAGTCATCCCGTTTGCCCTAAAACTCATGTTTAGCTCATTTCTAGACCGTTCCTAGAGTTTTGGCTCTGGTATGACAAACCATGCGAAAACCGTTCGTGAAGACAGTTCTAGCCACATTTGGTATAAAAAGAGTTGCATTTGAATTTTTCTTAACACCCAAGTCATCCCGTTTGCCCCAAAACTCATGTTTAGCTCGTTTCTAGCCCGTTCCTAGAGTTTTGGTTCCGGTATGACAAACTGTGCGAAAACCATTCATGAAGACCGTTCTAGCCACTTTTGGTACGAAAAGAGTTGCATTTGAATTTTTCTTAACACCCAAGTCATCCCGTTTGCCCAAAAACTCATGTTTAGCTCATTTCTAGACCGTTCCTAGAGTTTTGGTTCCGGTATGACAAACCGTGCGAAAACCGTTCGTGAAGACTGTTCTAGCCACATTTGGTATAAAAAGAGTTGCATTTGAATTTTCTTAACACCCAAGTCATTCCGTTTGCCCCAAAACTCATGTTTAGCTCGTTTCTAGACCGTTCCTAGAGTTTTGGTTCCGGTACGACAAACTGTGCGAAAACCATTCGTGAAGACCGTTCTAGCCACTTTTGGTATGAAAAGAGTTGCATTTGAATTTTTCTTAACACCCAAGTCATTCCGTTTGCCCCAAAACTCATGTTTAGCTCGTTTCTAGCCCGTTCCTAGAGTGTTGGTTCAAGTACGACAAACTATGCGAAAACCATTCGTGAAGACCGTTCTAGCCACTTTTGGTACGAAAAGAGTTGCATTTGAATTTTTCTTAACACCCAAGTCATTCCGTTTGCCCCAAAACTCATGTTTAGCTCGTTTCTAGACCGTTCCTGGAGTTTTGGTTCCGGTATGACAAACCATGCGAAAACCGTTCGTGAAGACCGTTCTAGCCACTTTTGGTATGAAAAGAGTTGCATTTGAATTTTTCTTAACACCCAAGTCATTCCGTTTGCCCCAAAACTCATGTTTAGCTCATTTCTAGACCGTTCCTAGAGTTTTGGTTCCGGTATGACAAACTGTGCGAAAACCATTCGTGAAGACCGTTCTAGCCACTTTTGGTATAAAAAGAGTTGCATTTGAATTTTCTTAACACCCAAGTCATTCCCGTTTGCCCCAAAACTCATGTTTAGCTCGTTTCTAGCCCGTTCCTGGAGTTTTGGTTCCGGTACGACAAACCGTGCGAAAACCGTTTGTGAAGACCGTTCTAGCCACTTTTGGTACGAAAAGAGTTGCATTTGAATTTTTCTTAACACCCAAGTCATTCCGTTTGCCCCAAAACTCATGTTTAGCTCATTTCTAGACCGTTCCTAGAGTTTTGGTTCCGGTATGACAAACTGTGCGAAAACCGTTCGTGAAGACCGTTCTAGCCACTTTTGGTACGAAAAGAGTTGCATTTGAATTTTTCTTAACACCCAAGTCATTCCCGTTTGCCCCAAAACTCATGTTTAGCTCGTTTCTAGCCCGTTCCTGGAGTGTTGGTTCAAGTAGGACAAACTATGCGAAAACCATTCGTGAAGACCGTTCTAGCCACTTTTGGTACGAAAAGAGTTGCATTTGAATTTTTCTTAACACCCAAGTCATCCCGTTTGCCCCAAAACTCATGTTTAGCTCGTTTCTAGCCCATTCCTAGAGTTTTGGTTCCGTACGACAAACTATGCGAAAACCGTTCGTGAAGACCGTTCTAGCCACTTTTGGTATGAAAAGAGTTGCATTTGAATTTTTCTTAACACCCAAGTCATCCCGTTTGCCCCAAAACTCATGTTTAGCTCGTTTCTAGCCCGTTCCTAGAGTTTTGGTTCCGGTATGACAAACCGTGCGAAAACCGTTCATGAAGACCGTTCTAGCCACTTTTGGTACGAAAAGAGTTGCATTTGAATTTTTCTTAACACCCAAGTCATCCCGTTTGCCCCAAAACTCATGTTTAGCTCATTTCTAGACCGTTCCTAGAGTTTTGGCTCTGGTATGAGAAACCATGTGAAAACCGTTCGTGAAGACAGTTCTAGCCACATTTGGTATAAAAAGAGTTGCATTTGAATTTTTCTTAACACCCAAGTCATCCCGTTTGCCCCAAAACTCATGTTTAGCTCGTTTCTAGCCCGTTCCTAGAGTTTTGGTTCCGGTATGACAAACTGTGCGAAAACCGTTCGTGAAGACCGTTCTAGCCACTTTTGGTACGAAAAGAGTTGCATTTGAATTTTTCTTAACACCCAAGTCATCCGTTTGCCCCAAAACTCATGTTTAGCTCATTTCTAGACCGTTCCTAGAGTTTTGGTTCCGGTACGACAAACTGTGCGAAAACCGTTCGTGAAGACCGTTCTAGCCACATTTGGTATGAAAAGAGTTGCATTTGAATTTTTCTTAACACCCAAGTCATTCCGTTTGCCCCAAAACTCATGTTTAGCGCGTTTCTAGCCCGTTCCTGGAGTGTTGGTTCAAGTAGCACAAACTATGCGAAAACCATTCGTGAAGACCGTTCTAGCCACTTTTGGTACGAAAACTGCATTTGAATATTTCTCAACACCCAGGTCATTTTGTTTGCCCCAAAATTCATGTTTAGCTCATTTCTAGACCGTTCCTGGAGTTTTGGTTCTGGTACGACAAACTGTGCGAAAACCATTCGTGAAAACCGTTCTAGCCACTTTTGGTATGAAAAGAGTTGCAGTTGAATTTTTCTCAACACTTAAGTCATTCTGTTTGCCCCAAAACTCATGTTTAGCGTGTATCTAGCCCGTTCCTGGAGTGTTGGTTCAAGTAGGACAAACTATGCGAAAACCATTCGTGAAGACCGTTCTAGCCACTTTTGGTACGAAAAGAGTTGCATTTGAATTTTTCTTAACACCCAAGTCATCCCGTTTGCCCAAAAACTCATGTTTAGCTCATTTCTAGACCGTTCCTGGAGTTTTGGCTCCGGTATGACAAACCGTGCGAAAACCGTTCGTGAAGACAGTTCTAGCCACATTTGGTATAAAAGAGTTGCAGTTGAATTTTTTTCAACACCCAAGTTATTCCGTTTGCCCCAAAACTCAAGTTTAGCGCGTTTCTAGCCCGTTCCTGGAGTGTTGGTTCAAGTAGCACAAACTATGCGAAAACCATTCGTGAAGACCGTTCTAGCCACTTTTGGTACGAAAAGAGTTGCATTTGAATATTTCTCAACACCGAAGTCATTTTGTTTGCCCCAAAATTCATGTTTAGCTCGTTTCTAGCCCATTCCTAGAGTGTTGGTTCCGGTACGACAAACTGTGCGAAAACCGTTTGTGAAGACCGTTCTAGCCACTTTTGGTACGAAAAGAGTTGCATTTGAATATTTCTTAACACCCAAGTCATCCCGTTTGCCCCAAAACTCATGTTTAGCTCATTTCTAGACCGTTCCTTCTAGAGTTTTGGTTCCGGTATGACAACCGTGCGAAAACCGTTCGTGAAAACCGTTCTAGCCACTTTTGGTACGAAAAGAGTTGCATTTGAATTTTCTTAACACCCAAGTCATCCGTTTGCCCAAAACTCATGTTTAGCTCATTTTCTAGCCCGTTCCTGGAGTTTGGTTCGGTAGGACAAACTATGCGAAAACCATTCGTGAAGACCGTTCTAGCCACATTTGGTATGAAAAGAGTTGCATTTGAATTTTTCTTAACACCCAAGTCATTCCGTTTGCCCCAAAACTCATGTTTAGCTCGTTTCTAGCCCATTCCTAGAGTTTTGGTTCCGGTGACAAACGTGCGAAAACCGTTCGTGAAGACCGTTCTAGCCACTTTTGGTACGAAAAGAGTTGCATTTGAATTTTTCTTAACACCCAAGTCATCCCGTTTGCCCAAAACTCATGTTTAGCTCGTTTCTAGACCGTTCCTAGAGTTTTGGTTCCTGGTATGACAAACCGTGCGAAAACCGTTTGTGAAGACAGTTCTAGCCACATTTGGTATGAAAAGAGTTGCATTTGAATTTTTCTTAACACCCAAGTCATCCCGTTTGCCCCAAAACTCATGTTTAGCTCGTTTCTAGCCCGTTCCTAGAGTTTTGGCTCCGGTATGACAAACCGTGCGAAAACCATTCGTGAAGACAGTTCTAGCCACATTTGGTATAAAAAGAGTTGCATTTGAATTTTTCTTAACACCCAAGTCATTTTGTTTGCCCCAAAACTCATGTTTAGCTCGTTTCTAGCCTATTCCTAGAGTGTTGGTTCCGGTATGACAAACTGTGCGAAAACCGTTCGTGAAGACCGTTCTAGCCACATTTGGTACGAAAAGAGTTGCATTTGAATATTTCTTAACACCCAAGTCATCCCGTTTGCCCCAAAACTCATGTTTAGCTCATTTCTAGACCGTTCCTGGAGTTTTGGTTCTAGTACGACAAACTGTGCGAAAACCATTCGTGAAACCGTTCTAGCCACTTTTGGTACGAAAAGAGCTGCAGTTGAATTTTTCTCAACACCCAAGTCATTCCGTTTGCCCCAAAACTCATGTTTAGCGCATTTCTAGCCCGTTCCTAGAGTGTTGGTTCAAGTATGACAAACTATGCGAAAACCATTCGTGAAGACCGTTCTAGCCACTTTTGGTATAAAAGAGTTGCATTTGAATATTTCTTAACACCCAAGTCATTTTTGCCCCAAAACTCATGTTTAGCTCGTTTCTAGACCGTTCCTAGTTTTGGTTCCGGTATGACAAACCATGCGAAAACCATTCGTGAAAACCGTTCTAGCCACTTTTGGTATGAAAAGAGTTGCATTTGAATTTTTCTTAACACCCAAGTCATCCCGTTTGCCCCAAAACTCATGTTTAGCTTCGTTTCTAGCCCGTTCCTAGAGTTTTGGTTCCGTAGGACAAACTATGCGAAAACATTCGTGAAGACCGTTCTAGCCACTTTTGGTACGAAAAGAGTTGCATTTGAATTTTTCTCAACACCCAAGTCATTTCCCGTTTGCCCCAAAACTCATGTTTAGCACGTTTCTAGCCCATTCCTAGAGTGTTGGTTCCGTACGACAAACTATGCGAAAACCATTTGTGAAGACCGTTCTAGCCACTTTTGGTACGAAAAGAGTTGCATTTGAATTTTTCTTAACACCCAAGTCATTCCGTTTGCCCAAAACTCATGTTTAGCTCATTTCTAGCCCGTTCCTAGAGTTTTGGTTCCGGTATGACAAACTGTGCGAAAACCATTCGTGAAGACCGTTCTAGCCACTTTTGGTATGAAAAGAGTTGCATTTGAATTTTTCTTAACACCCAAGTCATTTTGTTTGCCCCAAAACTCATGTTTAGCTCGTTTCTAGCCCGTTCCTAGAGTTTTGGTTCCGGTACGACAAACTATGCGAAAACCGTTCGTGAAGACCGTTCTAGCCACTTTTGGTATGAAAAGAGTTGCATTTGAATTTTTCTTAACACCCAAGTCATTCCGTTTGCCCCAAAACTCATGTTTAGCTCGTTTCTAGCCGTTCCTTGGAGTTTTGGTTCCGTACGACAAACTGCGAAAACCGTTCGTGAAACCGTTCTAGCCACTTTTGGTACGAAAAGAGTTGCATTTGAATTTTTCTTAACACCCAAGTCATTCCGTTTGCCCCAAAACTCATGTTTAGCTCGTTTCTAGACCGTTCCTGGAGTTTTGGTTCCGGTATGACAAACCATGCGAAAACCATTCGTGAAGACAGTTCTAGCCACATTTGGTATGAAAAGAGTTGCATTTGAATTTTTCTTAACACCCAAGTCATCCCGTTTGCCCCAAAACTCATGTTTAGCTCGTTTCTAGCCCGTTCCTAGAGTTTTGGTTCCAGTATGACAAACTATGCGAAAACCATTCGTGAAGACCGTTCTAGCCACTTTTGGTACGAAAAGAGTTGCATTTGAATTTTTCTTAACACCCAAGTCATTTCGTTTGCCCCAAAACTCATGTTTAGCTCGTTTCTAGCCCGTTCCTAGAGTTTTGGTTCCGGTATGACAAACTGTGCGAAAACCGTTCGTGAAGACCGTTCTAGCCACTTTGGTATGAAAAGAGTTGCATTTGAATTTTTCTTAACACCCAAGTCATCCCGTTTGCCCCAAAACTCATGTTTAGCTCGTTTCTAGTCCGTTCCTAGAGTTTTGGTTCCGGTATGACAAACCGTGCGAAAACCGTTCGTGAAGACCGTTCTAGCCACATTTGGTATGAAAAGAGTTGCATTTGAATATTTCTTAACACCCAAGTCATTTTGTTTGCCCCAAAACTCATGTTTAGCTCATTTCTAGCGCATTCCTAGAGTTTTGGTTCCAGTATGACAAACTGTGCGAAAACCGTTCGTGAAGACCGTTCTAGCCACTTTTGGTACGAAAAGAGTTGCATTTGAATATTTCTTAACACCCAAGTCATCCCGTTTGCCCCAAAACTCATGTTTAGCTCATTTCTAGACCGTTCCTAGTTTTGGTTCCGGTATGACACAAACCGTGCGAAAACCGTTCGTGAAGACCGTTCTAGCCACTTTTGGTACGAAAAGAGTTGCATTTGAATTTTTCTCAACACCCAAGTCATCCCGTTTGCCCCAAAACTCATGTTTAGCTCATTTCTAGCCCGTTCCTGGAGTTTTGGTTCAAGTATGACAAACTATGCGAAAACCGTTCGTGAAGACCGTTCTAGCCACTTTTGGTACGAAAAGAGTTGCATTTGAATATTTCTTAACACCCAAGTCATCCCGTTTGCCCCAAAACTCATGTTTAGCTCGTTTCTAGACCGTTCCTAGAGTTTTGGTTCCGGTATGACAAACTGTGCGAAAACCGTTCGTGAAGACCGTTCTAGCCACTTTTGGTAGGAAAAGAGTTGCATTTGAATATTTCTTAACACCCAAGTCATCCCGTTTGCCCCAAAACTCATGTTTAGCTCGTTTCTAGACCGTTCCTAGAGTTTTGGTTCCGGTATGACAAACTGTGCGAAAACCGTTCGTGAAGACCGTTCTAGCCACTTTTGGTATGAAAAGAGTTGCATTTGAATTTTTCTTAACACCCAAGTCATCCCGTTTGCCCCAAAACTCATGTTTAGCTCGTTTCTAGACCGTTCCTAGAGTTTTGGTTCCGGTATGACAAACTGTGCGAAAACCATTCGTGAAGACCGTTCTAGCCACTTTTGGTATGAAAAGAGTTGCATTTGAATTTTTCTTAACACCCAAGTCATTCCGTTTGCCCCAAAACTCATGTTTAGCTCATTTCTAGCCGTTCCTAGAGTTTTGGTTCCGTATGACAAACCGTGCGAAAACCGTTCGTGAAGACCGTTCTAGCCACTTTTGGTACGAAAAGAGTTGCATTTGAATATTTCTTAACACCCAAGTCATCCCGTTTGCCCCAAAACTCATGTTTAGCTCATTTCTAGACCGTTCCTGGAGTTTTGGTTCTAGTACGACAAACTGTGCGAAAACCATTCGTGAAACCGTTCTAGCCACTTTTGGTACGAAAAGAGTTGCATTTGAATTTTTCTTAACACCCAAGTCATCCCGTTTGCCCCAAAACTCATGTTTAGCTCGTTTCTAGCCCGTTCCTGGAGTTTTGGTTCCAGTATGACAAACTGTGCGAAAACCATTCGTGAAGACCGTTCTAGCCACTTTTGGTATGAAAAGAGTTGCATTTGAATTTTTCTTAACACCCAAGTCATTCCGTTTGCCCCAAAACTCATGTTTAGCTCGTTTCTAGCCCGTTCCTGGAGTTTTGGTTCCGGTAAGTAACAAACTATGCGAAAACCATTTGTGAAGACCGTTCTAGCCACTTTTGGTACGAAAAGAGTTGCATTTGAATTTTTCTTAACACCCAAGTCATCCCGTTTTGCCCCAAAACTCATGTTTAGCTCGTTTCTAGACCGTTCCTAGAGTGTTGGTTCCGTATGACAAACTATGCGAAAACCGTTTGTGAAGACCGTTCTAGCCACTTTTGGTATAAAAAGAGTTGCATTTGAATTTTTCTTAACACCCAAGTCATCCCGTTTGCCCCAAAACTCATGTTTAGCTCGTTTCTAGCCCATTCCTAGAGTTTGGTTCCGGTATGACAACCTATGCGAAAACCATTTGTGAAGACCGTTCTAGCCACTTTTGGTACGAAAAGAGTTGCATTTGAATATTTCTTAACACCCAAGTCATTTTTTTGCCCCAAAACTCATGTTTAGCTCGTTTCTAGACCGTTCCTAGAGTTTTGGTTCCGGTACGACAAACCGTGCGAAAACCGTTCGTGAAGACCGTTCTAGCCACTTTTGGTACGAAAAGAGTTGCATTTGAATTTTTCTTAACACCCAAGTCATTCCGTTTGCCCCAAAACTCATGTTTAGCTCATTTCTAGCCCGTTCCTAGAGTTTTGGTTCCGGTATGACAAACTATGCGAAAACCGTTCGTGAAGACCGTTCTAGCCACTTTTGGTATGAAAAGAGTTGCATTTGAATTTTTCTTAACACCCAAGTCATCCCGTTTGCCCCAAAACTCATGTTTAGCTCGTTTCTAGACCGTTCCTAGAGTTTTGGTTCCGGTACGACAAACTATGCGAAAACCATTCGTGAAGACCGTTCTAGCCACTTTTGGTACGAAAAGAGTTGCATTTGAATTTTTCTTAACACCCAAGTCATCCCGTTTGCCCCAAAACTCATGTTTAGCTCGTTTCTAGACCGTTCCTGGAGTTTTGGCTCCGGTATGACAAACCGTGCGAAAACCATTCGTGAAGACCGTTCTAGCCACTTTTGGTACGAAAAGAGTTGCATTTGAATTTTTCTTAACACCCAAGTCATCCCGTTTGCCCCAAAACTCATGTTTAGCTCATTTCTAGTCCGTTCCTAGAGTTTTGGTTCCGTTATGACAAACCGTGCGAAAACCGTTCATGAAGACAGTTCTAGCCACATTTGGTATAAAAAGAGTTGCATTTGAATTTTTCTTAACACCCAAGTCATCCCGTTTGCCCCAAAACTCATGTTTAGCTCGTTTCTAGCCCGTTCCTAGAGTTTTGGTTCCGGTACGACAAACTGTGCGAAAACCATTCGTGAAGACCATTCTAGCCACATTTGGTATGAAAAGAGTTGCATTTGAATTTTCTTAACACCCAAGTCATTCCGTTTGCCCCAAAACTCATGTTTAGCTCATTTCTAGCCCGTTCCTAGAGTTTTGGTTCCGGTATGACAACTATGCGAAAACCGTTCGTGAAGACCGTTCTAGCCACATTTGGTACGAAAAGAGTTGCATTTGAATATTTCTTAACACCCAAGTCATTCCGTTTGCCCCAAAACTCATGTTTAGCTCGTTTCTAGTCCGTTCCTAGAGTTTTGGTTCCGGTATGACAAACTATGCGAAAACCGTTTGTGAAGACCGTTCTAGCCACTTTTGGTACGAAAAGAGTTGCATTTGAATATTTCTTAACACCTAAGTCATCCCGTTTGCCCAAAACTCATGTTTAGCTGCTTCTAGACCGTTCCTAGAGTTTTGGTTCCTGTATGACAAACTATGCGAAAACCGCTTCCCGAAGACCGCTTCTAGCCACTTTGGTACGAAAAGAGTTGCATTTGAATTTTCTCAACACCCAAGTCATCCCGTTTGCCCCAAAACTCATGTTTAGCACATTTCTAGCCCATTCCTAGAGTGTTGGTTCCGGCACGACAAACTATGCGAAAACCATTCTGAAGACCATTCTAGCCACATTTGGTATGAAAAGAGTTGCATTTGAATTTTTCTTAACACCCAAGTCATTTTGTTTGCCCCTAAAACTCATGTTTAGCGCATTTTGAGTCCATTCCTAGAGTGTTGGTTCCGTATGGCAAACCGTGCGAAAACCATTCGGAAGACCGTTCTAGCTAATTTTGGTACGAAAAGAGTTGCATTTGAATATTTCTTAACACCCAAGTCATTCCGCTTTGCCCCAAAACTCATGTTTAGCTCATTTCTAGTCCATTCCTAGAGTTTTGGTTCCGGTATGACAAACCGCGAAAACCGCTCATGAAGACCGTTCTAGCCACATTTGGTACGAAAAGAGTTGCATTTGAATATTTCTTAACACCCAAGTCATTCGTTTGCCCCAAAACTCATGTTTAGCTCATTTCTAGACCGTTCAGAGTTTTGGTTTCGTACGACAACCGTGCGAAAACCGTTCGTGAAAACCATTCTAGCCACTTTTGGTACGGAGCTGCAGCTTGAATTTTTCTCAACACCCAAGTCATTCCGTTTGGCCCAAAACTCATGTTTAGCGTGTTTCTAGCCCATTCCTCGAGTTTTGGTTCATGTAGGACAAACTATGCGAAAACCATTCGTGAAGACCGTTCTAGCCACTTTTGGTACAAAAAGAGTTGCATTTGAATTTTTCTTAACACCCAAGTCATTCCGCTTACCCAAAAACTCATGTTTAGCTCATTTCAAGACCGATCCGGAGTTTTGGTTTGGTATGACAAACTATGCGAAAACCATTCGTGAAGACCGTTCTAGCCACTTTTGGTACGAAAAGAGTTGCATTTGAATTTTTCTTAACACCCAAGTCATCCCGTTTTGCCCCAAAACTCATGTTTAGCTCGCTTTCTAGACCGTTCCCTCGGAGTGTTGGTTCTCGTATGACAAACCGTGCGAAAACCGTTCATGAAGACCGTTCTAGCCACTTTTGGTACGAAAAGAGTTGCATTTGAATTTTTCTTAACACCCAAGTCATCTCGTTTTGCCCAAAAACTCATGTTTAGCACATTTCTAGACCATTCCTAGAGTGTTGGCTCCGTATGACAAACCATGCGAAAACCATTTGTGAAGACAAATCTAGCCACATTTGGTATAAAAGAGTTTATTTGAATTTTTCTTAACACCCAAGTCATCCCGTTTATTCCCAAAACTCATGTTTAGCTCGCTTTCTATCCGTCCCTGGAGTTTTGGTTCCGGTATGACAAACTGCGAAAACCGTTCGTGAAGACCATTCTAGCCACATTTGGTATGAAAGAGTTGCATTTGAATTTTTCTTAACACCCAAGTCATTTTGTTTGCCCCCAAAACTCATGTTTAGCTCATTTCTAGCGTATTCTTGAGTTTTGGTTCCATGACAAACCGTGCGAAAACCATCGTGAAGACCGTTGTAGCCACATTTGGTATGAAAGAGTTGCATTTGAATATTTCTTAACACCCAAGTGATCCCGTTTGCCCAAAAACTCATGTTTAGCTCATTTCTAGACCGTTCCTCGAGTTTTGGTTCCTGATAACAACCGTGCGAAACCGTTCGTGAAGACCGTTCTAGCCACTTTTGGTACGAAAAGAGTTGCATTTGAATATTTCTTAACACCCAAGTCATGCCGTTTTCCCCAAAACTCATGTTTAGCTCATTTCTAGACCGTTCGGAGTTTTGTTCCTGATGACAAACCGCAGCGAAAACCGCTCATGAAGACCGTTCTAGCCACATTTGGTATGAAAAGAGTTGCATTTGAATTTTCTTAACACCCAAGTCATTAGGTTTGCCCCAAAACTCATGTTTAGCTGTTTCTAGCCCGTTCTGGAGTTTT